>PVIW01012225.1:0-33221 GCA_004026585.1 Noctilio leporinus | reverse complement strand
CCTTGTATTCATATACTTGGTTCTGTTTTGCTTGTTGTTAGTTTTGCTCATTATTGTCCCGTAATGGGTGAGATCATATGATATTTGTCCTTCACTGACTGGCTTATTTCACTAAGCATAATACTCTCCAGTTCCATCCATGTTGTTGCAAAGGGTACAAGTTCCTTCTTTCTTTCTGCTATATAGAATTACATTGTGTAAATGTACCAAAGATTTTTGTCCCAGTCTCCTCATCTCTAAAATGGTCATTAATAGTACCTACATAAAATAGTTGTGCCAATTAAATGAGTTAATGAGTATAAGGTGTCTGGCTCATGGTAGGCACTTAGTAAATGTTAGTTCCTTTCCCTTTGTGGCCAGGGCAGCTCCCAGCACATCTTCAACTTTACTGCTTCTGTGGAGAAAACTACAAAACGTGGAGACCTTCCCACCACCCACCTGAAAAGTAAGGAGGCCAAAGTGCCTGGTGCCCCCTGGATGAAACCTGGAGTATTTCAAGAATCATTTTCTTCAAACCTCAGGCTACCTAGCAGTGTCTAACAAGGGAGTCAGATGATTAACCATTAAATAAATAATTTATGTAAATTATAAATGTTAAAGGAAGGGGGTAAGTATGGGAATTAAGCTGATATTTCATTAAGTTATAATTAGTGACTAACAGTTTCAAAATACTTACCAGTTCTATCAGATTATGTTGAGTCTAATCTCATTTCACTTGATTTTCTGTATTTATATCTACATCTATAGCTATTTATGTATCAATCTATATAATCTTGGTCCAAAGTCCATACTTCTGAATATTTCATAGTTGCTATGCTCTTTGGGAACATATTCTGAGTATAATCAAGGGACTGACTGTATCTATCATAGCAGGGAATCCAGCAAAGGAGCCACCATCAATATATTCAAAGGGTTTACTTGACTAAATGTAAGCGATAACCTCTACTTATTATCACTTTGTCATTTATAATGCTGCTCTACTACACTAGCCCCAAGCTCTGTAGATGTTCTGAACTAGCTAACACCCCCTCTCTATGCTAGTCTAGTGTCTCTGTCATTTAGTCCCTACACTCCAACCACACTGGCTACCTGTTCACTCCTTAAATATGCTACACTCCTTCCCATGTCAAAACCTTCATATGTGATCCCTCTGCCAGGAAGGTTTGTGATCCATTTTTTAGTGGTCTAAATCCCCAACAGCAAGAAAATATACCAGTCTATTTTCACACTCACACAGTTTGATGAGGGAGAATTATAAAAGGAACCATTTGAATCAAATACCACAATGCCACAGAAGTCTATTCTAACACTAGCAGTCTCATCCCCAAATTAAGATTAGTCTCTGCCCTTTCTTAAAGAAAATTTGATTTCACAAGTAAGTCCCCAGTTTCTGGAATAATTTGGGTTAAGGTTTGTTCTAATGTAAAGCTAGATTGGGCCCAGAAAACTAAAGTCACTGTGAGCTCCCCACAAGACACACCAAACTTACTTGGTTCTCATAAGGCTGGCATTGTAACAGGCAATATAGTGGTGAAGGTTTAGAAACTGACAGCCCTAGGTTTTAAACCTTACTCCAACATTTACTGGCTGTGTGACTTTGGGCAAATAATCTCTTTGGGCCTCAGTGTTCTCATTTATAAACATGGATAATATAATACTTCATGGGGTAGTTGCCAGAATTAAATAATATAATTCATTTTGGTACTCAGTACAATGCCTGGTACATAGCAAGTGCTCAATAAAAGCCAACAACTTTTGTTAGTGCAATTATCTTCACTGTGGTCTTTGGCCTTTGGCCACAATTCAGGATAATTCTTTCATAAAACATTAAGAGATCATTTCCTTTTGCCTAGGTGCTGGTGATACAGAGGAGGATAAGACATGATCTTGTTCTTAGTTCAGAGTCTCATGAGGGAGGAATTCATATAACTATTTACTAGTTGCATAAAAAAATATTTTACCAAGTAAATTGCAATGCATTCTGTGGTAAAAGGAAACACACAAAGAGTTGTCAACACAGTACCAGGTACAGAGTTGTACTTGTGATAAAGGAGACCAGAATAGGTTAAAATGCCCAACTGTTCATACAGATAAATTACACAAACTCCTGTTCTAAGAGTACATTGATTGGTGTACCTACATACTCAAAGGACAGCAATGAATACTCTGATTTAAACTAGTCTTTTTAGAGAATATTTTATTGATTGATTTTTAGAAAGGAGGAAAAGAAGGGAGATGGTGAAAACATCTATTGGTTGCCTCTGTTATGTCCCCAACTGGGAATCTGGCATGCATTCCAGGCATGTGGGATGCCTGACTGACTGGGAATGAAACCGGCAACCTTTTGGTCTGTAGGCCAGTACTCAATCTACTGAGCCACATTAGCCAGGGCTGAACTAGTTTCAAGAAAGCAGAAATGAGCCACAGCAAAGCTGACTCCTTAGGACATTCTGAGGCTAGGCCAGCTTCCTTAGAGCTAGAAAATAGGTAGCTTAATTCTTTGGATTAAGCTGAGACCAAGGAAAACTATGATCACCAGGACATTCCCTGTAAAGCTTCCAGATTTAGAGAACAGTTGTCCACATGTTTTCTTTTTCTTTCTTTTTTTTTCATTTGAAATGAGTTGGTTTAATGAGGTGGTATAGAATTCAGGATGGAACAAAGACTGAAGAAAACACTTTGACAGGATTCTAGGCTGGGTTTACTTGGACATCACAGCTAAGGTGGAAATGAAAGAGAGAGAATAACTAAAGAGCTGAGCTACTGCATGACTATCACTATTTTTTTTACAAAAGTTTATTCTTAAATGTAGAATAGGCTCTAAGACAATACTGCATCCTGCCTATAGGTAGCAAGAGATGTTATGACAGGGAATCCAGATGTTAAAACAGGAATGGAATTAAGGATCACCATTGCCCCAGGCACAAGAAAGAGCTCATTTTTTCCAGGTTTCTTAATTCCACCTGTGGCTAGGGGTCCCTTCCCCATAGCTTTTGCTCTTAGCTCCTCAAGTTTCTTCTACTCCTCTTTTTGTTTCTACTTGAATGTCTTATCTTCCTCATCCACCTCCTTGGCCTGCTTCCTGAGCTGTTCCTTTAGAGGCTTCTTCTTGCTACCTTTGCAGCCAGACATGGCACCTGCTACCCCTCCCCCAGACCCTGCCACCAGAAACCTGTTTTCTATTAAATACCTATAAATTTTATTGCTCTCTTCTAAAATAATTCTCCATCATATTAAACCCAGGCCTGTCAACCTTCCTTCATAATTTATGAGTTCAAGCAAACAATGAGTTTACAATTCCTTTGCTTCACTTTCAAGAACTTACATTTTTTTCTTATACAGGTAAACGCTCTTTTTTGCCTGATGGGGAAGGGAAGGGTTTATTGAATAGGCGAAAGGGAAGTGCCAAGATTGGAGTCAGAGCTACCAGTGATCAGGCTACAGATAAACTCTTATGACAGCTTTTTTTTACTGATAAATCAGGAGTCACACAAACCTCAGCAGAAGATGGTATGACTAGAGAAACCCCTCCACCTGGGCGCGCGCGTGCGTGCACACACACACACACACACACACACACACACTACTTCCTTGGTCACTCATTCATTTGATCACAGAAGTAAATGGTGCCTGAGCACTTTCTACAGAAGTTTATGGAAAATTCAAGTAGGAATCAAATGCGTCCACATCATCATACATTCTTTTCAAGAAACAAGTATAGGATGAACTTATCCTAAATAAAAAATCCTAAACTTATCCTTTATTTACAAAATACTTTTGGGCAAACTTAATGAGCCAGCCTAAAGCTATTAGAGTGGGCTAAAGAAAATCAAATGGTGAAAGTAGTGTTGTTCTTGTTTCATTCTTGGTTAATTTTTTTTTAATATTTTATTACATTATTTTTAGAAAGAGGGGAAGGGAGAGAGGCAGAGAGGGAAAGAGACATCAGTGTATGGTTGCATTTCACCTGCCTCCAGCCACAGACTTGACTGGAAACCTGGTTTGCAACCTGGTTATGTGCCCTGGCTGGGGAATCGAACCTGCGACCTTTGGGTTCGCAGGCCGGTGCCTTAACCACTGTGCTACCAGCCAGGGCTTCATTCTTGGTTAATTTTATGGGTTTTTTTTTTTTATACACTATTTATTTATCTTATTTTTCTTTAATTTTATTGTTGTTGTATTACATCCATCCCCTTTTTGCTCCCCTCTGTCCCCATCCCCACCCACCCATTCACCTCCAAAGTCAATCCCACCTGTTGTCCATGTCCATGTTTCCTTTACATAGGGTTCTTGTCTAAACTGCTCCCCTTCCTTTCCTCTTCTTCCCCCCTCCCCCCAAACCCCTTCCCCTGACCACTAAAGGCCTATTCACTGTATTCATATATTTGGTTCTGTTTTGCTTGCTGTTAGTTTTGTTCATTATTGTTCTGTAATGGGTGGGATCACATGGTATCTGTCCTTTACTGATTGGGTTATTCCACTAAGCATAATACTTTCCAGTTCAACCCATGGTGTTGCAAACGGTACAAGTTCCTTCTTTCTTTCTGCTATATACAATTCCATTGCGTAAATGTACCAAAGTGTTTTGATCCAATCATCCATTGATGGGCACTTAGGCTGTTTCCAGCACTTGGCTATTGTAAATAGTGCTGCTATGAACATAGGTGTACATAGGTTCTTATGAATTGGTGTTTCAGGATTCTTTGGGTATAGTCCAAGTAGTGGAATTGCTGGATCAAAAGGCAGTTCCATTTTTAGTTTTTTGAGGAAACCCCATACTGTTTTCCACAGTGGCTGCACCAGCCTGCATTCCCACCAACAGTGCACCAGGGTTCTCTTTTCCCCACATCCTCACCAACACTTGTTGTTTGTGGATTTGTTAGTGATTGCCATTCTGACAGGGGTGAGGTGGTATCTTATTGTGGTTTTAATTTGCATCTCTCTGATGACTAGTGATGTTGAGCATTCTTTCATATGCCACTGAGCCCTTTGTATATCTTCCTCAGTGAGTTGTCTGTTCAGGTCCTTTGCCCATTTTTTAATTCTGCGCTCTGTCTCCCTGGTGTTTGGTCTCATAAGTTCTTTACATACTTTGAATATCGAACCCTTGTCTGAGGTATCATTGGCAATTATGTTTTCCCACACAGTTTGTTCCCTTTGAATTTTGCTGGTGTTTCCTTTAGCTGAACAGAAATTTCCAATTTGATATAGTCCCATTGGTTGATTTGTTCTTCTTTTTCCTTTGACCTTGGTGAAATATTATAAACATATTTCTGCATAAGATATCTTAAATTTTACTGCCTATACTTTTCTCCAGGACCTTTATGGTGGCACTGCTTATGTTTAAGGCCTTCATCCATATTGAATTTATTCTGGTGTATGGAGTAAGTTGGTGGTCTAGTTTTATCTTTTTGCATGTTGCTGTTCAGTTCTCCCAACACCACTTGTTGAAGAGACTATTTTTACTACATTTTATGTTCCTTCCCCCTTTGTCAAATATTAGTTGACTATAGAGTCCTGGGTTAATTTCTGGGCTCTCTATTCTGTTCCATTGATCTATAGGTCTATTCTTATGCCAGTACCAGGCCATTTTGATGACAGTAGTCTTGTAGTGTTGTTTAAAGTCCAGTATTGTGATTCCTCCTACCTTGTTCTTCTTTCTCAAGATTGCTGTGGCTATTTGTGGGCATTTTTGGCTCCATATAAACTTTTGAATTATTTTTTCTATTTCTGTGAAGTCTGTCATTGGTATTTTAATTGGGATTGCATTGAATCTGCAGATTGCTTTGGGTAGTATGGACATTTTAATGATGTTCATTCTTCCCATCCATGAACATGATATAGGCTTCCATTTATTTGTATCTTCCTTGAGTTCTTCCTTCATTGTTCTGTAGTTTTCTGAGTACAGGTCTTTTACCTCCTTAGGTAAGTTATTCCTAAGTACTTTATTTTTCTTTTTGCTATGGTAAATAGCATTTGTTTTCTAGCTTCTATCTTTGATGTTTCATTATTGGTATACAAAAATGCTTTTGATTTCTATATTTGACTTTATATCCAGCTATTTTGCTAAATTTGCTTATTAGGTTGAGTAAGTTTTTGTTGGAGCCTATCAGGTTTTGTATGTACACTATCATATCATTTGCAAATAATGACATTTTGACTTCCTCTTTTCCAATTAGGATACCTTTGCTTCCTTTTTCTTCTCTGATGGCTATGGCTAGAACTTCCAAGATGATGTTGAACAGAAGTGGAGAAAGTGGACAGTCTTGTCTCCTTCCTGATCTTAGGGGGAAGGCTTTCAGTTTTTGTCCATTAAGTATGATGTTGGCTTCAGGTTTCTCATAGATGACCTTTATGATGTTGAGGTATGCTCCTTCTATTCCCATTTTGCTGAGTGTTTTTATCATAAATGGTTGCTGTACTTTATCAAATGTTTTTTCAGTATCTATTGATATGATATTGTTTTTGTCTTTCAATTTGTTGATGTGGTGCATTACATTTGTTGATTTATGAATGTTGTCCCATCCTTGCATCCCTGGGATGAAACCCACTTGATCATGGTGTATGATCTTTGTAATATACTGCTGAATCAGTTGGCCAATGTTTTGTTGAGAATCTTAGCATCTATGTTCATCAGAGATATTGGCCTGTAGCTTTCTTTCTTAATTATGTCTTGACCTGGTTTTGGGTTTAGAATAATATTCCCTCATAGAAAGAGTTTGGGAGCCTTCCCTCTTCCTGTATTTTTTGTGTTTTATTATTTTTGTTGCAAAAAGTGTAAGTGCTTTCTTTGCCCTCTACTTTGCATGCCTTTTTGATTAAGGAAATCTGTATTCATTGAGAATTCTAAGAGTCTTGATGTACAGCAAGCAGATGCTTGTGTTCTTTAAAGGCAATCAATCAACATCGTTACTGCTCACCTTCTGTTTGCAAAGGCCTTTACTGAAATCATGAAGGCAATTTAATCTACATAATTGACAAAACAAACATGCATGGAATGAATGAAGACAAGTTACAGAAAACATGTCAACAAAAGCAAATGTCTGTATTAACTGTCTAGAAGTATTAGGGCACACAGGGAGGGAAAAGTGATGTGCTAGATATAGCTCATTAGGATTGGATTCCTACAGGTGCATTTTGATCTAGGTGTTGAGGGTTTGAGCATAATTTCATATAGAGAAGTAGAATAAAGGGAAGGTAAATAAGAATGAGTTCATGCAACTGTTACATTTTTAGCCTAAACAATTTTTAAAATATATTTTCTCAGCACTTATACCACAGGGAAGATACTTGTGACATCATTTGTATATTAATGTAACATTGCATACCATTTTAAATGTTCATATATTTTGAAGAATAAAAATCCATATTACACATACAAAAGACATTACTAAGTGGAACTATTTGTAGCTGTACAAGTAACCCATAGTATGAAAATCAACTCTCTGCATTTACCAAAATAATATGAAGTATTTATGCTAGGCAGTAGATATTTAGACAATACTAGAAGCGTATTTATATACTGAATACACCTTCATGGCTCCACAGAAATATTTTAAAGTCATCATGAAAATGTTTCACTAACCATTTTTAACACACATAGTTAACTTGATAGAGTGTCAGTTTACCCAGAGATATCATAGTTCTTAAACACATAACTTTTAGAGCATTCTTTATAGTAGTTCATGAATAGAAAAGGCATAGGGAATAGAACTTCAGCCTTTATCACTGCAAAACTTTATATATGGAGCACTCAAGTGATTTATATGCTGTAGAGGTAAAGTACATAAAGTAATTATGTAATTAAACCACTTGGCAGTGAATCCTGGCTTTACCAGTTACCGGCTATGTGACTTGGGGAAATTCATTTGACCTCTGTGCTTCAGTGTCCTCAATTGGAAAATTGACCTAATACTGGTATGTACATTTGCAGCATTGTTGTGAAAATTAAATAAAGATAAGCAGAACATTCAGCACACTGCCTGCCAGACCATAAGCATCCCTTCCTACAATGGAGGAGTGCTTTGAGCTGAAAATTGCTGCTATGAGAAGACATGAACACAATGAAATAAGAAGTTACAAATCCAACTTTCTTGAAGTTCTAAGAAAGACATAGTTGGTTTTTTTGTTTGTTTGTTTGTTTTTTGGTTTTATTGTTGTTGTATTACATCCATCCTCTTTTTGCTCCCCTCTGTCCCCATCCCCACCCACCCATTCCCCCCAAAGTCAATCCCACCTGTTGTTCATGTCCAAGGTTCCTTTATACTAGGTTCTTATCTAAACTGCTCCCCTTCCTTGCCTCTTCCTCCTCCCTCCCCCCAAACTCCTTCCCCCAGACCACTGAAGGACTATTCACTGTATTCATATATTAGGTTCTGTTTTGCTTGTTGTTAGTTTTGTTCATTACTCTCCTGTAATGGGTGAGATCATATGGTATTTGTCCTTCACTGACTGGCTTATTTCACTAAGCATAATACTCTCCAGTTCCATCCATGTTGTTGCAAAGGGGACAAGTTCCTTCTTTCTTTCTGCTGTGTAGTATTCCATTGTGTAAATGTACCAAAGTTGTTTGATCCAATCATCCACTGATGGGCACTTAGGCTGTTTCCAGCACTTGGCTATTGTAAATAGTGCTGCTATGAACATAGGTGTACATAGGTTCTTCTGAATTGGTGTTTCAGGATTCTTTGGGTATAGTCCAAGTAGTGGAATTGCTGGATCAAAAGGCAGTTCCATTTTCAGTTTTTTAAGGAAACCCCATACTGTTTTCCACAGTGGCTGCACCAGCCTACATTCCCACCAACAATACACCAGGGTTCCATTTTCCCCACATCTTCGCCAACACTTGTTGTTTGCTGATTTGTTGATGATTGCCATTCTGACAGGTGTGAGGTGGTATCTTATTGTGGTTTGAATTTGCATCTCTCTGATGACTGGTGATGTTGAGCATTCTTTCATATGCCTCTGGGCCCTTTGTATATCTTCCTCAGTGAGTTGTCTGTTCAGGTCCTTTGCCAATTTTTTAATTGGGCTGTCTGTCTCCCTGGTGTTGAGTCACATTAGTTCTTTATGTATTTTGGAGATCAAACCTTTGTCTGAGGTATGATTGGCAATTATGTTTTCCCATACAGTTGGTTCCTTTGAATTTTGCTGATATTTTCTTTAGCTGAACAGAAACGTTTTATAATCAGTCCTATTGTAGCTAAGTCCATGAGCAGGTTGAAGCTCATCAACAAATTATAACTGCAAACTGGTATCTACACTCAGGGAATCTACATACTTACAGGATAGGCTTTAAGAAATAAATAATGAGAAGTAGTGATGATATTTGGCTCATTTACAGATAATAGCACACAGATAAACTTTAGTTATGACAGACAAAAAAGATTCACATCAAAGCCTGGGGCAGTATTAGGTGTCAAAGAGGGGCTATGGCTTTTATGACAGTGTTATAGCAAACTAGTCAATTGTCTATCCCTACTCCATGTTCAAGAGAAAGCCATAGAAGGCCATCTTTTACACCAAATTACTTCATTCTACATAATCACTAATGCCACAAACAAGGGTAATTACTGACCCCAGGTCAGTCTAGGAGTGGAATAAACTCAAAGGACAAACAATCTGAACAGAACTAATTCTCCCTTTTAGAAATGTGAACAGGATAATTCTATGAAAACAGTACAATAGAGAACCTTCAGAGATGAGAGTCAAAAGATAATGAAAAAATGAAAGGAGGCAAAACTAGAGTTATAAAGATATTATGGTGAAGAGAAAATTGTTATAAAGAAAAACTATGAGTATGCAGAAAAGGGGATATAGGGAAAACATATACTAGTTTAGAAAGCCAGTTTACAAGGGAAGAGGAAAAAGCAGATCCTCTGTAAATCACCTACACTATGTTCAGTTGCTCTGAATTCTGAATTCTCCTCCAGTTTCACATAGTCCAATACTACTACTGCTTTTGTTCTTGTAGCATCTCAGTTTCACTGCTGATGTTAGGAAATAGTTCTTACGTGACAGGAATTGCATTGAATCTATAGATTGCTTTGGGTAGCATGAACATTTTAATGATGTTAATTCTTCCTATCCATGAATATGGTATGTGTTTCCATTAATTTGTATCTTCTTCAATGTCTTATAATTTCCAGAGTACAGTATTTTATAGTTTTGGTTAGGTTTATTCCTCGGTATATTTTAATCAACTATGAATTGGATTGTCCTCTTAATTCCCTTTTCTGTTAGTTCATTATTGGCATATAAAAATGCACTGACATATTTCACAGAATTAGAACAAATGTATCCAAAATTTATGTGGAATCACAAAAGGACACATATTGCAACAGTGATCTGAGAAAGAAGAACAAAGTTGGACGAATCACAATACCTAATACAAAACTACACTATAAGGTCATAAGCAAAAAAGCATAAAAATGGCACAAAACCAGATACATACATCAATGGAACAGGTAGAGAATCCAAAATGAGACCCAGAATTTTATAGTCAATTAATATTTGACAAAGGAAGCTAGCACATATAACAGGCAAAAGATAGTTAAATAAATTGTGTTGGAAAAATTGAACAGATAGATCCAGAAAAATGAAAGTAAATCATCTTCTTACACTACACAAAAGAATACATTCAAAATGGTTGAAAACATAAATGTTAGATGCAAAGCCATACAATTCTTAGAAGAAAACACAGACAGCAAAATCTCAGACATTACTCATTGCAACTTTTTATTGGATCTGTCTCCCCAGGAAACAAAAGAAAAATTTAACAAATGGGACTACATTAAATTAGAAAGATTTTGCACAGCAAATGAAATCATTAACAAAATAAAAAGACAACCCACAGATTTGGAGAGCATATTCACCGAAATATTTGATAAGGGGTTAATACCCAAAATGTATAAAGTATTTACAAAACTCAATACCAAAAAACAAACAATCCAGTTAAAAAATGAAGGACCTGAGTAGACACTTCTCCAAAAAGATATACAGATGCCAAATAGACATGAAAAGATGCTCAATGTCACTAATCAACTGATAATGCAAATTAAAACCACAATGAGATACCACCTCTCACATGTTAGAATAGCTATCATCAATAAATTAACAAACAATTGCTGGTAAGGATGTGGAGAAAGGGGACCCTTTCTTCACTCTTAGTGGGAATGCAGATTGGTGCAGCTCCTGTTGAAAGCAGTATAGGGATACCTCAAAAAATTAGAAATGGATCTGCCTTTTGACTCAGCAATCCCACTCCTGAAAATATATCTGAAGGAACCCAAAATGCTACTTCAGAAAAGTGCAAGCACCCCTATGCTCATTGTAGCATTATTTACAATCAACAAGATATGGAAGTAGCCCAAGTGTCCATCAACAGATGAATGACTAAAACAACTATGAGACATTTACACAACAGAATATTACTCAACCATAGAAAAGAAGAAAATTTTACCATTTGTAACAGACCTATACAAAATTATGCAAAGTGAAATGAGCCAGTTGGAGAAAGACAAATACCATATGATTTCACTCATATGTGGAATCTAATGAACAAATTGAACTAACAAGGAAAACTTAAACAGACCCCTAGAGGGAGATCAGGATGAAGCTAATGGGGGTGGAAGGATTGAACAAAAACAAAAATGGTCTCATGGGCATGGACAAGAGTGGTGATTGTCAGGGAGAGGGGGTATCAGGAAACTAAATGGTAATGGAAAAATACAATAAAGATTAAAAAGATATCCAAGATGATGAAGTAAGTGGGGGCTACACTAACCTTGTCCCAGGACTAATCTATAATTACAACTAAATTGTAGAGAAATTATACAGGATAACAACAGAACAGTAGCTGGAGAGAAGCCTTATAAACACATACAGACAGAAGAATCCATTAAACTACAACATGGTACAGAGTATAAAGGAGACACAAGAGGGCTTGCTGAACTCTCACCTGTGGCAGCTGAGGTACCAGAGGTAAATTTCAGTGGCTTGGGGATTCCTCCAAGAAGTGTGGGGTATAAACAACCCCAAGCTGTGCTCCCCAACCTACAGCATTAGACCCAGAAAGAAACCCAGCTAACATCCAGCTGTGAAAAGAAGTAGGGTTTCTGCCTGCCAGAGAGAGATAGCTGGAGTCATACAGAACCTTTTAGAAGAAAAACACATTAACTTTCATTTGTAGCCACTTACCTTTGTCTCTGGCAAAAGAGGGGCAAAGTGGACTAGAGACACCTAAAGAGAGTTTGGGGACCATGGCTTTTGGAAGAGAGCTGAGTGATGTTCTGATATGACCCCTGTGCATGAGTCATCCTCCATACTGCAGGGGCCATCTTGTTCAGCCCAAGCTTTTCCCCTTCAAATGGCCTCAACCACAAGAATTACTTTGCCCCACCCTGTGGGGTTTAAGCCTGTCTGCTGATTGCAGATGGACTAGAGTAACAATTAAAAGAAACATCCACAGACTTCAGAATGCTGCTGGTCTTCAACAGGCTGTCTAGGGCCAGACTGGGATACCATCTTTCAGGTGGATCCAGAAAGAGAAGAATATGGTAAACATAAGACACTACTGAGATGAATTCCACCACAGTCTTCATGGTTTGCATTATTTACTCTCCTGCATAGCTTTTAACAGTCATTTCTTATCCTCCAAGTTGGTGCATATAAGGTCACTAGTTTTTATACTATAGTTTATTTCAAATCTCATATTTTGCTCCTCTTTTCTCTTACTCAATTTTGCCTCCTTACTTCCTTTTCTTTTTTTCATTTTAAAGTCCATTTTCTCTCTTGCTACGACTTCTTTCCCTTCCACACGCTTCCTATTTCTCCCCTCTCCAGTCTCTTAAAACCATTTTTCTTGTCATAGGTCATCTCACATTCTTTTTCATGTTCTTAAAATATCCTTATTCTCTTTCCACCTTGGTCAATTTTTGCTCATTAATTGTGGATAGGATGGTTGTCATTGCATTTCATCAATTTTATTCCAAAATCTTCACTATTTTTGTATTTCAAATCTCAAAATTTACCATTCCCTCTCCTACACCATTTTGCCTTTCTGTGACACTTTCTTTTTTCATTTTAAATTTGAATTTTTCCTTCCTTAGCCTGGTTTTCTTTCCTCATTCTCAGTATTCCTTCTTCTCTATCATTTCAAAATCACTTCTCCTTCATCTAGACATCTCTTACACTTTTCTTTCTTTTCCCCCCTCTTATTCCCATTGCACTATATTCATCTTTATTTGTTGATTGTCAATAGTGTGTGGTGGATCTTTTAATCCAATTTGGTTCCTATATATTTTCTTTTTTGGTTCTCTCTCTCTCTCTCTCTCTCTCTCTCTCTCTCTCTCTCTCTCTCTAATTTCTGATTCAACCTAATATTATATGCTTTGCCTCTCTTACTTGATTTTGCCTTTTTCCTTCACTTTATTTATTATGTAATTTCTACTTTCTTTCTCTCATCACCTTGTCCCTATTTCCCACTCTTATTATTGCTCCTCCCTCTATCCTCTCAAACTTTTAAGTAGCACCTATACAACAGCATGAAAGAGGTGGTAGGTAAAGCAACTCTCAGTCAGCAAGTTGGAAGAAAGGACCAACCAAAGGATGACCAAATAATCATTAAAGCCCAATTACAGATAGGTGCTGGCTTATGAAATCAAAGGTTGCTGGTTCGATTCCCCAGTCAGGGCACATAACCAGATTGCAAGCCAGGTATCCAGCAAGGTTTGTAGCTGGAGGCAGGTGAAAGGCAACTATACATTGATGTTTCTCTCCCTCTCTGCCCCTCTCCCTTCCCCTCTCTCAGTAAATAATAAATAGTCTTTAAAAATCTCTAATTACAGAGATCCCACATAAATGGTATAAAGGGTATTTCAAGAGCATCAAGTTCAGGAGATCAAGGAGACTGCACCACTGAATCCAACATGTCTCCTACCACAGAAGGTCATACCATGAAGACATTAAGTCAAAGGAGCTCAATCTAAGATTCAGAAAAAAAAACAACAGTCACCAAAGATGGGGAGAAAATAAATAACCCCAATCAAAAGTAAAAAAGGAATCCCCAGAAAGAGTGCTAAGTGAAATAGAGGCAAGCAAACTATCAGACACTGAGCTAAAAATAATGATGATAAAGATGCTCAAGGAACTCAGTGGGAACTACAAAGATCTCCAGGGACGCTACAAGGAGCATACTGTGAACTATACCAGCATGAAAAAGGACATAAAAACTATTAATAAGAGCCAAGAGGAAATAAAGAATGCAATCTCTGAAATGAAGAACACAGTAGAATGAATTAAAAGCATGCTAGATGAAGCAGAGGTTTGGATCAGCAAGTTGGAGGGCAAGGTAGAAAAAAAATTAGAGACAGAGCAAAATAATTTTTAAAAAGTCTGAAAAAAAATGAAGGAAGTTTAAGGGAGCTGCAGGACAACGTAAAACATAACAATATTTGTATCATATGGATACCAGAAGGAGGAGAAGAGGAGCAAGGGATAGAAAACATATTTGAAAAAGTAATAACAGAAAACTTCCCTAACCTGATGAGAGACAATGTCACGTAAGATCAGAAACCACAGGGGGTCAAAATCAAGATGAAACCAAAGATACATCATAATTAAATGGGAAAATTCAAAGACAAAGAGGGAATCTTAGAGGCAGCAAAGGAGAAACAGCTAGTATTGTACAAAAGAGCTCTGAAAAGGTCATCATCTGATTACTTAAGAGAAACACTACAAGCCAAAATGGAATGACAACTATTAATTCAAAGCAATGAAAAAGCAAAGGCCTGCCACCAACACTACTCTACTCAGCAAGTTTCTCATTTAAAGTGGAAGGCAAAATAACAAGTTGCAAAAAAAGGCTAAAAAATTATACCTCCAAAACAGCACTGAACAGATGCTGAAGGACCTGCTTCAAGGAGATACATAAAAATGAACAGAGAGATAGAAATACAGGTACAAAGGGAAAAGTGGCAATGAATTAGTACCTATCAATAATAACCTTACATGTAAATGGATTAAATGTTGCAATCAAAAGACATAGGGTAGCTGAATAAGAAAACATGATGTATGCTGCCTACATTAGACCCTTAACAGGATAAAACTCCTACACAGAGTGGAAATAAAGGGGTAGAGAAAATATATCAAGAAAATAAACATGAAAAATAAGCTGGATTAGGCATACCAATATCAGACAAAATGTATATAAAAATAAAGGCTATCAAAAAAGACAAAGAAGGACATTTTATAATACATAAGGGAACAATCCATCAAGAGCTATAACTCTTATAAACAAATATGGACCTAACATACGAGCACTAAAATAAATAAGGAATATTTTGAGAAACTGCAAGAAGGATATTTTTAATTTAATTTTATTGTTGTTGTATTACAACCATCTCCTATTCCCTCCCCTCTGTACCCTTCCCTACCCACCCACTCCCCTCCAAAGTTAATCCCACTTGCTGTCCATGTCCACGATTCTTCCATGCTAGTTTCTTGACTAAACTGCTCTGCTTCTTGGTCTCTTCCTCCCCTCTCCCCCTCCCCTCTGCCTACTGAAGGTCTATTCATTGTATTCATGGATCTGGTTCTGTTTTGCTTATTTATTTGTTTTGTTCATTATTCTCCTGTAATGGGTGGGATCATATGGTATTTGCCTTTCACTGACTGGTTTATTTCACTAAGCATAATACTCTCCAGTTCCATCCATGTTGTTGCAAAGGGTAGGAGTTCCTTCTTTCTTTCTGCTGTATGGTATTCCATTGTGTAAATGTACCAAAGTTTTTTGATCCAAACATCCACTGATGAGCACTTAGGCTGTTTTCAGCACTTGGCTATTGTAAATAGTGCTGCTCTGAACATAGGGGTACATAGGTTCTTATGAATTGGTCTTTCAGGGTTTTTCAGGTATAGTCCTAGTAGTGGAATTGCTGGATCAAACAGCAGTTCCATTCTTAGATTTTTAAGGAAACTCTATACTGTTTTCCATAGTGGCTGCACCAGCCTGCATTCCCACCAACAGTGCACCAGAGTTCCATTTTCCCCACATCCTCGCCAACACTTGTTGTTTGTGGATTTGTTAGTGATTGCCATTCTGACAGGGGTGAGGTGGTATCTTATTGTGGTTTAAATTTGCTTCTCTCTGATGGTTAGTGATGTTGAGCATTCTTTCATATGCCTTTGGGCCCTTTGTATGTCCTTCTCAGAGAGTTGTCTGTTCAGGTCCTTTGCCCATTTTTAATTGGGTTGTCTGTCTCCCTGGTGTTGAGTCACATAAGTTCTTTATATATTTTGGAGATCAAACCCTTGTCTGAGGTATCATTGGCCAATATATTTTCCCATGTGGTTGGTTCCCTTTGAATGTTGCTGGTGTTTTCTTTAGCTGAACAGAAACTTTTCAGTTTGATATAGTCTACTTGTTTGTTTGTTCCTTTATTTCCTTTGCACTTAGAGAAATATCCATGAAAATATTTCTACATAGGATATCTGAAATTTTACTTCCTATGTTTTCCTCTAGGACTTTTACGGTGTCACAGCTTATGTTTAAGTCCTTTATCCATCTTGAATTTATTCTGGTGTATGGTGTAAGTTGGTGGTCTAGTTTTATTTATTTTGCAAGTCCCTGTCTTGTTCTGACACCACTTGTTGAAGATACTATTTTCACTTCATTTTATGTTCCTTCCCTCATTGTCCAATATTAATTGACCATAGAGCCCTAGGTTTATTTCTGGGCTCTCAATTGTGTTCCATTGATCTATATGTCTATTCTTATACTGTTTTAATTACAGTAGCCTTGTAGTATAGTATGATATCTGGTATTGTGATTTCTCCTACCTTGTTCTTTCTCAAGCTTGCTGTGACTTTTCATTGTCATTTATGGCTCCATATGAATTTTTTAAAGATTATATTTATTATTTTTTAGAGAGAGGGGAAGGGCAAGAGGCAGAGAGAGAGAGAGAGAGAGAGAGAGAGAGAGAGAGAGAGATGTACAGTTGCCTTTCACCTGCCTCCAGCCATAGACCTGGCTGGAGACCTGGCTGGCATCTTGGTTATATGTGCCCTGGCTACTAATCGTATCAGTAACCTTTGGATTTGCAGGCTGGCGCCTAGCCACTGAGCCACCAGCTGGGGCCTACATATAAATTTTTGAAGCAGTTTTTCTATATCTGTGAAATATGTCATTGGTATTTTAATTGGGATTGCACTGAATCTATAGATTGCTTTGGGTAGTATAGACATTTTAATGTTAATTCTTCCCATCCATGAACATGGCATATGCTTCTATTTATTTGTATCTTCCTCATTTTTTTTTCATTGTTCTGTAGTTTTCTGAGTATAGATCTTTTATCTCCTTGGTTAAGTTTATTCCTAGGTACTTTATTTTTCTTTTTGCTATGGTAAATGAGATTTGTTTTTTCAGTTCTATCTCTGATGTTTGATTATTGGTATACAAAAATGCTTTTGATTTCTGGATATTGACTTTATACCCAGCTATTTTGCTTAATTTGCTTATTAGGTTGAGTTGGTTTTTTGGTGGAAGCTATAAGGTTTTATATGTACACTATCATGTCATCTGCAAATAATGACAGTTTGACTTCCTCCTTTCCAATTTGGATACCTTTGATTCCTTTTTCTTCTCTGATAGCTATGGCTAGAACTTCCAAAAACAATGTTGAACAGAAGTGGAGAAAGTGGACAGCCTTGTCTTGTTCCTGATCTTAGGGGAAAGCTTTCAATTTTTGCCCATTGAGTATGATGTTGGCTTCAGGTTTCTCATATATAGCCTTTATTATGTTAAGGTATGCTCCCTCTATTTCCATTTTGCTGAGTTTTTTTATCATAAATTGTTGCTATACATTATCAAATGCTCTTTCAGCATCTATTGATATGATCATATGGTTTTTGTCTTTCATTTTGTTTAGGTGGTGTATTATGTTTATTGATTTGCAAATGTTTTAACATCCTTGCATCCTAGGGATGAATCTCACCTGATCATGGTGTATGATCCTTTTAATGTATTGCTGGATCCAGTTGGCCAATATTTTGTTGAGAGTCTTAGCATCTATGTTCATCAGAGACCTTGGCCTATAGTTTTCTTTCTTAGTTGTGTCTTGACCTGGTTTTAGGATTAGAATAATATTGGCCTCATAGAAAGTGTTTGGGAGTCTTCCCTCTCCTTGGATATTTTGGAATAGGTTGAGAAGGATAGGAGTTAGTTCTTCTCTAAATATTTGGTAAATTATACCTGTGAGGCCATCTGGCCAAAGATTCTTGTGCTTTGGGAGTATTTTGATTACTGCTTCAATTTCACCAGTTATTATTATTGATCTATTCAAGATTACTGCTACTTTTTAAAATTGTTTTAAAGATTTTATTTTACTACCTTTAGAGAGAGGGGGAAGGAGAGAGGGAGAGAGATGTCAATGTAAGGTTGCATTTTTCACCTCCCTCCAGCTACAGAGCTTGCTGGAGACCTGGCTTGCTACCTTGTTATGTACCCTGGCAAGGGAATTGAACCAGCTACCTTTGGGTTCACAGGCTGGTACCTTATTACTGTTTCTTCTTGATTCAGTTTCAGTAGATTGTTTCCAGAAATTTGTCCATTTCACCCATATTGTCATATTTATTGTCATATAGTTGTATGTAGTAATTTCTTACAATCCTTTGTATTTCTGAAGTATCAGTTGTGATTTCTCCTCTGTTGTTTCTGATTTTGTTTATTTGGGTCCTCTCTCTTTTTTTTTCTTGATGAATCTTGTTAAAGGCTTATCAATTTTGTTTATCTTTTCAAAGAACTAGTTCCTAGGTTTATTGATCCTTTAAATTGTGATTTTATTATCTAAGTCATTTAATTCTGCTCTGATCTTAATTATTTCCTTCCTTCTACTTGGCTCTGGACTTTGTTTGTTGTTGCTTCCTTCCATAATTATTATCTAAACACAAAACTACCCAATTATGGATTACATTTCTCAAACACACTTACTACCAGGCATGGCTACCTGATTAAGTTTACACCAATGGCTTGAAAGCGAAATGATATCTACAACTTCCTCATTAGTGTCTTGAAAATAAGATTCTTTACTCTTGTTACCAAACAGGAGCCCAACCCTGAATGAGTCTCCCTGTAGCCATCTGTAGTGTATGGGTTCTTAACTTCATGTAGGAAAGATTTCACTGCATAAATCTAGATGACTCTGAGGATACATTTATTAAAACTGGGGACAGTGAAACAATAAAGGGCTTAGTTAACATAGAAGAAACAACAGGAGAGTCTAGGCTTGACTGCCTTAGCTCACTAGAAAGTCATATAAAAGGGGGTTTTGGGGACAGGTTCAGGGATTAGCCTGGGACAAGCTGCCAGCTACCCACTGCCTTTGAGTGTAGGAGTTATTTGCTTGTAAAGGGGGATGAAAAGGAAAGGGAATGGACCTGGCTGCTCCTCAGAGGGAGAGTGGGAGTACTGGGTCCTTGTCTAGAGGCTTTTATCTTTTCTTTACAGGTGAGTCTTTTAGAGATGATCTCAGGGAAGGTTTTCAGTAGAATATTCATTAGTTCTCCAGGTATGTCCTTTCAGAGTCATGGTCCCCACTGATTGGTCAGGGGCAGGGCGGAAGTTGTCAGTCATTACAGTTGTTTCTGGACCACCTGGTTTTGCCACTTTTCTGGACCTAAAGGTGAAATAAAACTGAGGCCTAGATGTTACCTCCAGGCAGGATAAGTTACCCTGGGGATGAGGTCCTTGTTTTCCCAGTTTCCCCCCTGCCAGGCACTGGGGCCTCCTGCCCTGGTGATCATCTGTACCTAGCTATAAATTGCTCAGCCATTGTGTTCAGCTATCTCTCTCAGTTTCCCCATTCCACTTGCCAAGGAGCTTTCCTAGCTTCTTACTATACTGTCTTACTCTGAGCTCTTGTTCTTTTCTTGTCCCACAATCTGGAATTAAAACATAGCATAAGACATGCACACAAGGACAATACTCTAGAATAGGGACTGGCAAACATTTTGTGTGAAGGGCCATTTGGTAAATGGTTTAGGTTTTGTGATCTATAATGTCTGTGTCAAAACTATTCAGTTCTCCTGTGCTAAAGAACATTTACGTAATATGTAAACAAATAAGATAAACTTTATTTGTAAAAGTAGGCAGCAGGATATATTTGATCATAATTTATCAAGCCCTGCTCTAGAAGATGTAGTAGGTGTTGAAACAATAATGGAAGGTACTTGGACACTTGAGCTAACTCATGAAGTACAACTGTTTATTCAACTGCTTGACCAGCTTGAACCAGCTGTACAGTAATGAGAAAGAAAGGAAGAATGGAGGAGGGGAGGGAAGGGAGAGAGGAGAGGAGGAAGAAGGATAGAGAGTGATAGAAAGAAACATTACTCAAGAGAATGATTCCTATCTTACATAAGCCATTCTATTTTGAGGTCTCCTATAGTATCATATCCCTTACCTTCATTAATGTATCTCTCTTTCTGAAATCTGGTTTTCAAGCATTTTTATTCCAATGGACAGATATACTTGTTATAAAATATCTATTATTTAAGTACCTTGAATGAGTTATTTGCAAACAAAAGGAGCTAATTAGGGCAGGTATCTGACACAACAGGCCTATCACAAATCTAGATAGATACCATGAAAACTGACATTAAAGTTACATTCTCTCAAATATTGCTTTTTTCTAAAAACTTCTTTCTGACCTTCTTAGCCATTACAGTATAGATGATGAAAGAGAGGGGACTTAACAACTAGAGTAGTCTTCTTGTCATCCAGATCATCCTATGACAACTAGAGTCAGGGGCACTTTGTAACAAATTTTGAGTTTCAGTAAGAATGAGACCAAGAATAATGCAACAAAACCCTTTAGCAGCTGCAACTCACATCTTTACACAGGAAAACATTCTTGTGGTAAGCAGCTTCTAAAATGACTCCCAGTGATTCTTGTCTCCAGATATCCACATCTTTATAGAATCTTCTCTTCCCTTTAGGTGTAGCTGGCCCTAGTGACTTGTTTCTAAGGAAAAGTATATTATAAAAATGATAAGATGTCATTTCTGAGATTAGTTTACAGAAGACTATGAGTTTGTCTTGCTGTTACTATCTTTCTCACTCACTTTGATAGGGCCAGCTGCCATGCTGTAACCTGCTCTATAGAAATGTTGATGTAGCAAGTAACTGAGGGTGACCTCTGACAAACATCCAGCAAGGAACTGATGTCTAAATAGCCCAAAAACCATAAGGAACTGAATTCTGCCAATAATCATGTGATTGAGCTTAGGCATGTTCATTCCCCAGTTAAGCCTTAAGATGGCCCCAGTCCCAAGTCCCAGCTGACACCTAGATTGAAGCCAAAGAGAAACCCTAAAGGAAAGTACCCAGCTAAATCATGACCTAGTGCCTGACCCATAGAAACTATGGAATGATGAATAGGTATTGCTTAAATAACTACTTTGGAGTAATTTCTTTTTCTTTCTTTTCTTTTCTTTCTTTCTTTCTTTTTTTTTTTTAGAATTTTACTTTATTTTATGTTTTTTAAGATTTTATTTATTATTTTTAGAGAAAAGGGCAGGGAGGGAGGGAGGAAGAAAGGGAGAGAAACATCAACGTGTGGTTATCTTTCACCTGCCTCCAGCTATGGACCTGGCTGGGGACCTGGTTTGCAACCTGGTTATATGACATGACTGGGAATTGAACCAGTGACCTTTGGGTTCACCAACTGATGCCAATCCACTGAGCCACACCAGCTAGGGCCAGAGTAATTTCTTAATGGAAATGGATAGCTTATACAATTTCTATCTATGAACTGCAGCTGATTTGGGTCATAAGCACTTTTTCTATGCTACCATGACATCCTAGAGTTAAATCATCCTGGCATCTAATGTCATTCCACTGGGAACTATCAGGTTAACTTGGCTGCATATCACACTAGACTATAAGCCCTAAATGGGTAGGAATTATGTCTGTCTTGTTCACTGTTTTATGTCCGATCTTGTCAAAGTGACTATTGACAATGTTGGATGAATGAATGAACAAGTAAACAGGTGAATGGGTAGTTAGATGGAAGACTGAATGAAACCACAGAGGTAATTGAAATCATGTGTTTGTGAAATATTACTTAGGCAGCCTTGTACAAAAATAACAACTGTCTTTTAATTTCATTGTCTCATTCCTCAAATTCTAATAAATAACAGTTTAGTGAAGCACTTTAAGTCACAAGTTCAGTTCAATGTACCATGATGAATAAAAATGTGTGAAATAGCAAAACTGAAAGAGACCTAAGGTCAAAAGTAGTATGTTTTACAGAAAGCATCTCTCCTGTCTTCTAAATGATAGCATATAACAAAACCTTATTTATCCCTAATTCAGAAAATATTAAGAATACTTTGTACAGTTGTTTAAGCAAATGATCCTGAAGCATGCTGGGATACCTCACTTACATTGTGTATCTTCCTACAAGGTTGCATTATTAACCATGCTGAAAAATAAATTCTGTCTTAAATGTCTTAGGGGTAGCTCATTATTGAAAGGAACCAGTTAATGTGTTCTCTAATTCAACAAATAATTTTGTTACATGGCCCATAAATCTAGATTCCATACCTCTAACTTTCATTGGTTTATAAATCTAAATATTCATGTATCAAGTTTACTTAAAGTAGTGAAAGCTGTGATTTCCCCAGGACTGAGAAGCTGAAAGGTCAGCTATAGAGTATGCCAAATCCATTTTTACCCTTTCCTGCTGGAAACACAGCAAAGTTGTACCCACTTCAGAACTAGCTCTGCCCCTGGCAAATAAATCAAAGACGTTCTAGGAGGCTTAGTTGTAAGTCTTGCCCTGCCTATATATCTCAGTTTCTCATTTGTGAGTGTTACAGCATAGAACTGCAGTCCATGTACAGTCCCATTTCCTTACCTATGAACTTCAACATTTCTAATGCTGGACAACTATTAAAACCCTTGTGTTTCCTGTTTTTTAAAACCTCCAAATTTATAACCTCACCCTATATTAAATGGGTAATAGCATGTAGTGTCTGTCTTTGGCTAATAATGTTTGCATCTATCTGTCCCATGAACAGGTGGCAGTCAGTAGCCCATTATTTCTCAAACTTCAATGTTCACACAAATGCAGATTTAAATTCAACAGATCTGGGAAGGGTGCTGAGAGCCTGAATTTCTAATAAGTTCCCAGGTGATATAGGGTTGCTGATACCTTGAATGCCAAGGGTGTAGTAACAAAACAATATCTTATAGACAGAATAACTGGGTTTTGAACAAGTTAGTTTCACTAGCTGTTCAACCTTGGGCAATTTACTAAACCTCTCTATGTTTTAAAAATAGACGATAATTTCATTGCTGTTATTACAATTAACTGCTTGGATTTAAATTCTAGCTGTTCAATTAATTAGCTCTATAATCCCTCAGCCTTAGTGGATAAAAGTAATAGTAATTAAAGCCCTAGCTGGTAGCACAGTGGATAAGGTGCCAGCCTGCGAACCCAAAGGTTGCAGGTTCAATTCCCCAGCCAGGGCACATAACCAGGTTGCAAACCAGGTCTCCAGTCAGGTCTGTGGCTGGAGGCAGGTGAAAAGCAACCATACATTGATGTCTCTCTCCCTCTCTGCCTGTCTCCCTTCCACTCTTTCTAAAAATAATGAAATAAAATCTTTTTAAAAAGATTTTAAAAATTAATCAGTGCAGCTGATTAAAAAAATAGTAATAGTAATTTCATAGGGCTGTTGTGAAGATTAAATAAGTTAATACAGTCAAACTACTAAGAACAGTGCTTGAAACACAGCAATCTCAAATTATTATTATCCCTGTGTGCCTGTCATTCAGATACTTCAGCTCAATATTATCTCCTTATTCTGAAAAGGTGTTTTTATCTCAATATTTTACCTAGTCCACCTTGTTGCCACCCACCCCATGGTTCTGATGCTAGGCCACCTGTTAGATCAATCACAAATTCCCTGGTACTGAAGTCCATCATGTTTTAAATCTAAAAGCCTTCACTTCATTTTACATATATTCATTTCATATAAACCATTAACCACACATGAGTACATTCCTGTTATGATAGAAAATTCTAGCTTCTCAGCTGACAGCATTCATAGGGATACTAAAACTCACCCATACACATGTAGCAAGGGAATCCAGACTTTTCAGAGATATTATATTTTTTGATTTTCATCTTAGTTGATTTAAATCAAGAGAATAGACTACGTTCTTCACAGAGGGCTCAAGATTATCTTCCCCCAGAAGCTCCCAAAAGTCCACAAAGATTCATGTATTTTTGCCAATTAGCACTAATAGTTGATGGTAACATAAGCTGGGTCCTTGCCATGGCTTTTAAGCAAAATGATCATTTCACTGTAGACCCCCAAGTCCAAGTATTATACCTAACATACTTCTTGGGAGTAGGAGCAACATACAATGGCAGAAGTAGCAGGTCAAAAGCCAATCAATAAATTGCTGGGTGACATTAAGAGTTCAGCTAAAGCCAGACACTATAGTTTACAATGGTACCAAATCTTATCTTTGTGGAATAATGGCTGAAGAGAGCTGCTCATTAAAGCAGTTTACTATTGAAACTTTCAAGCTTTTTAATATGGTCACTGCATGGCAGAATCATTTCAGTGTAGCTGATTTCAGTCTCTTCTGATAGAGACGTTTGGAGAGAGACACTTATAAACAGGGTCTATTCCAAATTATAGCTACTTTCTTATCCTCTATTCTTCCATATCCCCTTCTCCCTCAGCTGACTGACCTTACCTCCAAGTTAACTTACAAAATGGAAGCCTCCTTGATATCCATTGACCAAAACTCACTTAAATTGGGTCTTGTTTAAACTTTTTGTTCTTCCCTATTCTTATAATGAAAGACATGTATTTACTCTTGTTAACCCTTCCTCCTAGTCTCTGGATTCCATTACCTTTTGCCATATCAGGGCACGTTATTCATTGTGCATCTAATTCCTGTAGATTCAAAATCCCCACCTCATCCTCAAAAAGTTTTTGGGGGTATGAGCAGAAGTAAATAATGGCTGGCTAGAAGTAAACTGGACTGAATATTTAGCAGGCCAAGAAAAGTTCAGAAAGTACCTAAGACCTAGAAAGTTAAGCAGAGAACACCAACTAGAATAGAAGGTACAGAACAGTCAAAATTGGCAAAATATTTAAATTTCAGGTCAGGGTATTTAGCAAGCTTTAGTAGCACTAGCAATCAGGATTAGTGAATATCAAGCCATTGGCCCTGTATCCTTTTCATACTACCTGATGGGATTTGGTGGCTCTAAGTCCATAAGTGTTAATCATAGACTGAAAAGATCCAAGACCTGGAAATTAATTTTACTTTTGAATAGTGGAAGGAAAGGCAGACATTTCCACCAATTTCTTATTGGCAGATTCTGAAAATAGAAGGGAAGACTTCCAAAAATCACAGTCCTGGCAAATATCATAGTTTGGCTACACAGAGGTTTTACAGAATCATAGAGAGGAGTGTTATCTTTTCCACAAAGCTGCATATGAGATCCCTCCCAAGTACAAGTGCATTTAATATCCCCAAAAGTGAAAAGCTGTGGGGATATAAAAAATGAAAGGCAATTTTAGTTCAGGCAAGTTAGTCATTATCAGCCATTAGTGTCTGCATTACAGAAACAATCAACAGAAGCCAAGCTTTGGCTACTTAATTAGTACATATGGAGATTCTACTACTGAGGAAGCTGTGATAGCAAGGTGAAATTAAATCAGAAAAAAAGGTACCCACATTTCAACCATAAAAACTAGATAATTGAATGTTCCATGGCTTAGTTAACACTTCCAAAAATAAATAAATAAATCACATTTTCCCCAGTAAATGATGACTGGGATTCATATTTGCAATGAGAGGCTTTTCATAAATGAAGTGAAGCTTCTGAACACAGGGAATTTAAGTATATGATTCAAGAAGAGCTCACACATCTGTGTGCTTTATTTCAGTCAAGATATCACCATGTGTCAGTCCCTTTCTGCAATGTTCATCAATGAAGTTGACCCATCATGAAGCAAACCCCTGAGTAATATCTAGTACTTGACAAGTGGCTTCAAAATGAGGGTCATTTGCTGAAGTATCTTATTTCTTATATGTACTTAAGATTCTCTACAATCAAACCAAGTGTAAACCCACTAGTCCCTCAAGCAGGGCCTTTAAAGATAATACCAGTAAAATTAAAAGGGAACCAACTGTTTGAGAAAACATATTTGCCAATGATACTTCAGACAAGGGTTTGATCTCCAAAATACATAAAAAACTAGGTGGATAAAAGATGGTGACAGATTAGAGAGCAGTGCTGATGGCATTCTTGAGTACCAGAGCAGCTGGAGGATAGGATAGGGAGTGTGAGACGTCTTCAGGTCCCTAAGAACTGGAGTAGTCAGCATCTGGACTCAGAGGTGCACAGCTCAGAGGCTGCAGAGACCTACAGGAGAGCAGGTGAGACAGTTCCAAACCAGCTGGAGGGCCGAGGTTGGCTCTGGGCAGTGGCAGCTCTACCCATAAGGGTGTCTTTAACTGAAGCCAGCTCCAGGCTCCCTGGTGACTAGAAATCTGAACAGTGAAGTATGGGCAGCAAGGGCAAACACTGGAGGGGACAAGGAATTGAACTCCTGCAGGGGAGGGACTGTGTGAGAGCCTTGCTCCAGGGAGACTGAGAGAGAGGAAGCTCCTCACTGGGTCAGAGGCAGAGGAGAAGAGTCCTGCTGGGAGCAGAAGCAGGGGAGCAGAGAAGTGCACCACCTGGGGCAGCAAGAGGGCCAAAAATGGTGCTGCGGGGCCACCGAGGAAACAGCAGCTTGAAGCCTCTGCTAGCAGGAGGCCCAGCCCTGCACACCCACACAGGCCCCCAGGCTCACATGGAAACTCCAAACTGCAAGCCAGGAACTTGTAGCTGGGGCAACTGACCTGCCCATTGCAGGCCACAAAGGCTGCACTGCAGATGCACTGGGAGGATGCACATCACAGAGGCAGCTTGAAGGACTCCTCAGACAGATGGTCTGCTTGGGGGATTGGCCCTCACCCATCGGACCTGGGCAGTGTTGGCAGACCACGGAACTGTTGGCACTTCTCCGCTACCCCACTCCTGCTCCCAGCAGGACTCTTCTCCTCCCCCTCTGACCCAGTGAGAACAAGAGCTGTCTCCTCCAGGAGCTGCGGGGGCGGGCCCAGTCATAACAGGAGCCAGCAAGGTTGCAGGCCTCCCTGCAGGGGTGCCAGGCGCCCATCACAGGCAGGAACCTCCACCAGGACTTAGAGGGGGCACCCTGTTGGACTTTAAATGGAAGAAAAGGGAGGGCCCCAGAACACCAGCAGCCCTAAAATCCAGCTAGGCTACTGGAGGCCCAGCCTACCTGGGGGCTGACACTCAGAATCAGCCCTGACTGTGATAATCATAGGCCCTGCCACTCCAAGACCAGCTAGACTTTAGACTGCAGAGGCCTGACAAAGAAAAAGAGGCAGACTCAGGAAATGGATCGCTGCTAATCTCAAGCACCTGAGTTACACCAAGAGCTACATGAACTATTAATCCCTAACATATCCCTTTCAAAAGTTACTTCTCACATATTTTTAATCCTCCCCTATCTCAATCCACCTAAATACCCAATACCCTCCCCCTACTCTTGATATAAAGTCTAATCACTCTGGCTACAACGCATTCCCAGTCCTCAATCTAAGTATTCCTCCCTCACCAGTCACCTAAACACTTCCTTTATTCTTTTTTTTCTTTCTTCCTGCTAAAAGGCCACAGGTCCTGGCTCCACCTGGACCAATCAGGGATCACTAAGGGTGAACAGAGAGGCAGATGCGGCAACTATATACATAGGCTTACTCTGTGCATTCATACTTGAGGCTTTCTGATTCTCCCTCTCCTCATTTATGTGAGCAAGGATAGAAGCAGTGTCTTGACTGGAAGGAAAAGAGCAATATACACAAACAATCCAGAATACAACCAGACAACCCAAATAAAGGCCACACCAAGAGCAACAAGTGGAGAAGATATGGGAGACTACAACACTGAACTCCACATATCTCCTAACAAAGAAGGGTGCTCAACTAAGACAAGGAAGCAAAGCAGATTAATCCAAGGAAAAAACAGAAAACAAAAGATAAGCAACAACAGACACCCAAAATGGGGGAAAAAAAGAATCAGTCCCTCACTAAATGGAAAGGAAGAATCCCAAGAATGACCACCAATGAAATAGAGGCACACAATATATCAGATAAGAAATTCAAAAGAATGATGATAGAGAAGCTCAATGAGCTTAGCCAGCTCAATAAAAACTATAAACAACTCCAGGGAAGATACAAGGAACTTACTGAGAGCTACAACAGCATCAAAAAGGACATAGAAACTATCAATAAGTGCCAGGAGAAAATGAAGAATACAATTTCTGAATTGAAAAACATAGTAGAAGGAATGAACAGTAGTCTAGAGGAAGCAGAGGTCCGGATCAGTGAGTTGGAGGATAATGCAGACAAATACTCCAAGACAGTACAAGAGAATCAAAAACAGGGGGAACAAGATTGAAGGGGTTTAAGAGAGCTGCAGGACAACGTGAAACATAACAACATCCGTATCATAGGGATACCAGAAGGAGAAGAGAAACAAGGAATGGAAAACCTGTTCAAAAAAAGTCATGATAGAAAATTTCCCTAACATGATGAATGAAAACATGAATCAAGTTCAGGAAGCACAAAGGGTCCCAATGAAGATCAACCCAAACAGACCAACACCAAGGCACATTACTATTAAAATGTCAAATTTCAATAACAATGAGAGAATCCTAAAAGCATCAAGAGAGAAATGACAAATAACATGTAAGGGGGCTCCAATAAGGCTATCAAATGATTATTCAACTGACACAATTCAAGCCAGAAGGGAATGGCAAAAAGTATTTCAAGTCATGGTAAACAAAGGCCTGCAACCAAGAATACTCTACCCAACAAGGTGCTCATTCAAGATAGAAGGAGGAATAAAGAGTTTCCCAAGCAAAAGAAGACTAAAAGAATATATTTCTACCAAACCTGAATTGCAAGAAATGCTAAAGGGTCTGTTTTAAAAATAAATAAATAAATGAAATGAAGAAACAGAGAATGGCAAAGAGGAATACAGATACAAAAGGAGAAAACGACAGTGAATAAGTATCAATCAATAATAACCTTAAATGTAAATGGATTAAATGCACCAATCAAAAGACATAGGGTAGCCAAATGGATAAGACAAAATGACCCACATATATGCTGTCTTCAAGAGACCCACCTCAAAACAAAAGAGCGACACAGATTGAAAATGAAGGGATGGAAAAATATATATCAAGCAAATGGACACAAAAAAAAGCTGGAGTAGAAATACTTATTTCAGAAAAAATAGATTTTACAATGAAGGCCATAAAAAGGGACAAAGATAGACATTTCATAATACTTAAGGGAACAATCCATCAAGAAGAAATAACTCTGGTAAACATATATACACCCAATGTAGGAGCTCCCAAATATACAAGGAAAATCTTGGAGGACTTTAAGAAAGATATAGACAGCAACACACTAATAGTAGAGGACTTTAATACCCCAATATCAACAATGGGCAGATCTTCCAAACAAAAAATCCCCAAAGATGTTGTGGCATTGAACAACACTCTAGAGGAAATGGACCTAACGGATATATACAGAATCTTTTACACCAAAGAAGCAAAATACACATTCTTTTCAAACGCACATGGATCATTCTCCAAGATAGACAACATGGTATGTCACAAGACAAGCCTCCACAAATACAGGAAAATTAAAATCATACAAAGTATCTTCTCAGATCACAATGGCTTGAAACTAGAAACCAATCTCAAGGAAAAAAAAACAAAAATACTCTAACTCATGGAGACTGAATAACATGCTTTTAAGTAATTAATGGGTTAACACTGAGATAAAACATGAAATAAAAAAGTTCCTGGAAACAAATGACAATAAACACACAACAGCTCAAAACCTATGGTATACAGCAGAGGGAGTGCTCAGAGGGAAATTTATAGCAATACAGGCCTTCCTAAAATGGTCACAAGAAGTTAATAAAAAACAACCTAACTATAAAGCTGCAAGAACTAGAGGAGCAACAACAGATAAAGCTCAGAGCATGAAGAAGGAAGGAAATCATCAAGATTACAGCAGAACTAAATAACTCAGAGATTCAAAGTACAATTCAAAGAATCAACAGGTCCAGGAGATGGTTCCTTGAAGAAATAAACAAAACTGACAAGCCCTTATCCAGACCCATCAAGAAAAAGAGAGGGAGGACCCAAATAAACAGAATCAGAACTGACGGAAGAGAAATAACAACTGATACCTCAGAAATACAAAAGATTGTAAGAAATTACTACGAACAAATATATGACAATAAATATAACAACCTGGATGAAATGGACACATTTCTGGAAATGTATAATCTACCAAAACTGAACCCAGAAGAAGCAGAAAGCCTCAATAGGCCAATAACAACTAGTGAACTTAAAGAAGTAATCCAAAATCTCCCAAAGCACAAATGCCCTGGGCCAGATGGCTACACAGGTGAATTTTACCAAACATTTAAAGAAGAACTAACTCCTATCCTCCTCAAACTATACCTAAAAATTCAGGAAGAGGGAAGACTCTCAAACTCTTTCTATGAGGCCAATATTATTCGAATCCCAAAACCAGGGCAAGATCCAACTAAGAAAGAAAGCTACAGGCCAATATCTCTGATGAACATAGATGCTAAAATTCTCAACAAAATATTGGCCAATCAGATTCAGCAGTATATTACAAAGATCATCCACCATTATCACGTGGGCTTCATCCCAGGGATGCAAGGATGGTACAACATTCATAAATCAATAAATGTAATACACCACATCAACATATTGAAAGATAAAAACCATATGATCATATCAATAGATGCTGAAAAAACATTTGATAAAGTCCAGCAACAATTTATGATAAAAACCCTCAGTAAAATGGGAATAGAGGAAGCATACCTCAACATCATAAAAACCATCTATGAGAAATCTGAAGCCAACATCATACTTAATGGACAAAAACTGAAAGCTTTCCCCCTAAGATCAGGAATGAGACAAGGCTGTCCACTTTCTCCACTTCTATTCATCATTGTCTTGGAAGTTCTAGCTATAGCCATCAGAGAAGAAAAAGGAATCAAAGGTATCTAAATTGGGAAGTAGGAAGTCAAACTATCATTATTTGCAAATGATATGACAGTGTACATACAAAACCCGATAGGCTCCACCAAAAACTTACTTGACCTAATAAGCAAATTTAGCAAAATAGCTGGGTATAAAGTCAATACCCAGAAATCAAAAGCATGTTTGTATACCAATAATGAAACAACAGAAATAGAAGCAAAAAAACAAATCCCATTTACCATAGCAAAAAGAAAAATAAAGTACCTTTGGAATCAACTTAACCAAGGAGGTAAAAGACCTGTACTCAGAAAACTACAAAACAATGAAGAAAGAAATCAAGGAAGATACAAATAAATGGAAGAATATACCATGTTCATGGATGGGAAGAATTAACATCATTAAAATGTCCATACTACCGAAAGCAATCTACAGATTCAATGCAATCCCTATTAAAATACCAATGACAGACTTCACAGAAATAGAAAAAATACTTCAAAAATTCATATGGAGCCAAAAACGCCCACAAATAGCCACAGCAATCTTGAGAAAGAAGAACAAGGTAGGAGGAATCACAATACCGGACTTCAAACAATACTACAAAAGCTACTGTCATCAAAACTATCTGGTACTGGCATAAGAATAGACATAGAGATCAATGGAACAGAATAGAGAACCCAGAAATTAACCCAGGACTCTATGGTCAACTAATATTTGACAAAGGGAGAAGGAACATAAAATGGAATAAAAACAGTCTCTTCAACAAATGGCCTTGGGATAACTGGACAGCAACATGCAAAAAAATAAAAGTAGACCACCAACTTATATCATACACCAGAATAAACTCAGGATGGGTAAAGGATTTAAACATAAGCAGTGCCACTATAAATGTCCTGGAGAAAAATATAGGCAGTAAACTTTTGGATATCCTACGCAGGAATATGTTTACTGATATTTCTCCAAGGGCAAATGAAATTAAAGAACAAATCAACAAATGGGACCATGTCAAATTGAAAAATTTCTGTTCAGCTAAAGAAAACTTTAGCAAAATTCAAAGGGAACCAACTATATGGGAAAACATAATTGCCAATGATACCTCAGACAAGGGTTTGATCTCCAAAATATATGAAGAAGTAATGTGACTCAACCCCAGGTAGACAGAAAGCCCAATTGAAAAACGGGCAATGGACTGAACAGACAACTCACTGAGGAGGATATACAAAGGGCCCAGAGGCATATGAAAGAATGCTCAACATCACTAGTCATCAGTGAGATGCAAATTAAAACCACAATAAGATACCACCTCATACCTGTCAGAATGGCAATCATCAACAAATCAACAAACAAGTATTGGCGAGGATGTGGGGCAAAGTCAACCCTGGTGCACTGTTGGTGGGAATGCAGGCTGGTGCAGCCATTGTGGGAAACAGTATGGGGTTTCCTTAGAAAACTAAAAATGGAATGCCTTTTGATCCAGTGATTCCACTACTTGGACTATACCCAAAGAATCCTGAAACACCAAATCAAAAAATCCTATGTACACCTATGTTCATAGCAGCACTATTCACAATAGCCAATTGCTGGAAATAGACTAAGTGCCCATCAGTGGATGACTGGATCAAAAAACTTTGGTACATTTACACAATGGAATACTATACAGCAGAAAGAAAGAAGTAACTCCTTCACTTTGCAACAACATAGATAAAACTGGAGAGTATTATGTTTAGTGAAATAAACCAGTCAGTGAAATACAAATACCATATGGTCTCACCCATTACAGGACAATAATGAACAAAACTAACAACAAGCAAAACAGAACCAAATATATGAAAACAATGAATAGGCCTTCAGTGGTTAGGTGGAAGAGGGTTGGGGGGAGGGTTGAGGCAGTGACAAGGAAGGGGAGCAGTTTAGACAAGATCCCAGTATATGTAAAGTAATCATGGACATGGACAACAGGTGGGATTGACTTTGGGGGGAATGGGTGAGTGGGGAGGAGGACAGAGGGGAGCAAAAAGGGGATG
>PVIW01012224.1:0-33222 GCA_004026585.1 Noctilio leporinus | reverse complement strand
AAGCAAAACAGAACCAAGTGTATGAATACAAGGAATAGGCCTGCAGTGGTCAGGGGGAAAGGGGTTGGGGGGAGGGGGGAGGCAGAGGCAAAGAAGGGGAGCAGCTTAGACAAGAACCTAGTATAAAGGAACCATGGACATGGACAACAGGTGGGATTGACTTTGGGGGGAAAGGGTGGGTGGGGAGGGGGACAGAGGGCAGCAAAAAAGGGATGGATGTAATACAACAACAATAAAATTAAAAGAAAAATAAATAAATAAAATAAAACTAAAAAAAAAAAGTGTTCTCTCTAGTGGGGTTAGAATTCACTGAAAACACTTGCTGAAAACAGAGATTATTCACTATGACCCTTGTGGCTTCTGGTTGGTGGGATCAGTGCTGAGTGCAGGGAAGAGTGTGTTTGTATACCAGCAAAGCTGAAGTGAGGACTACGCTGCCAGTATATGCCCACTGAGAAAAATACCTTTAAAGCTTCTGTAACTCATCTACATACAACCGTCCTGCTCTCCAGGGTCTGGAAAAAGAGGCTGTTGCTTGAGAAAGGGCACACAGGAGTAAGAGGAACCCACCACATGCAGAGCAGGGAACAAAAAGAAAAACAGAACACAAACAAACAGCAATAACAACAACAAAGACAGTGGTTAGAAGGCAAGTATAGAGAGAAGCAGGCTTCTGGGACAGATGTGAAAAACCAAATGTATCCTTTGCCAAATGTTTCAGGGTATATAATCTTTGGGAGAAGGGAGAAGATACTTCTAAAACACACATAATGGGCCAGATGATAGACGTATTACACCAGGAAATGATAATTGCATATAAAGATGGAAGGGAAATATAAGATGTCAAAGTATCAAAGTTCTCCAAGTGTCTTTAGCTGATAGAACAAGCCTCAAGATTTCTCACTTATGACAGGATCAGCACAATATATGTCTATTTAAACCTAGCTTATAACCATCCTCTTATGAATCTTATATCAAAATATAGAAGAGGGCAGTTGTGGAACTAAGAGAAAGTGTTATGAACTACTTGTTATCCTTCTTTCAGCATCTTAAAATATTTTATTCAATATTAAAGAGACAGATCTGTATTATCAAGCATTAGATCAATTCATTTATGCCCTGTGAATAAATTTGACACATTTGCATAGAACACTGAATAATTTACTAAACTGAGGCCACTTGAGACTAAGCAACACCTGTATTTGAAACCCCTAAGAATTTTTATGGATTACTTAATTTTAAACCAAGAAACAGTGAAAACTGTATTAACAATAAAAATATGTGTTAGTATTTAATGTTTATTTTTCTATATTTAGCATAAGTCTACATGTTTTTATATAACACTGCACACAAAAAAAAATTTAATGCTTGAAAGAATACAGAACATTCATTTTAAATAAAATATATTTACCTGCCTCACTAATTTCAAACTAGTCATTTATATTTTAGATTGAAGGATGAGGAGGTAAGAAGGTGCCTAGTAACATATTTAGGTTTGATATGATCTTGATTCTTTTGTTAAATTATAAAAGAAAACAATTATGACCCTAGAAAATAATAATAATTGGTAATAGTGACATGATTTTGATGAGCTCATTTTTAAAAATTTTATTGGTGTTGTATTACATCCGTCCCCTTTTTGCTCCCCTCTGTCCCCCTCCCCACCTACCCATTCCCCCCAAAGTCAATCCCACCTGTTGCCCATGTCCATGGTTCCTTTATACTAGGTTCTTGTCTAAACTGCTCCCCTTCATTACCTCTTCCTCCCCCCTCCCTCTGATGAGCTCATTTTTATCAAATATAGTTACCTACTTTGTTACCCAGAGACTTCACAAATTAAAACCACCTGTGTCTGGCCTTAGCTGGGTAGGTCAGTTGGTTGAGGTGTCATCTCATACACCAAATGTTGTGGGTTATGTCCCTGGTTGGGGCGAGTGTGGGAGGCAACCAGTCATTCTCCCTCCCCACTCTTCCTCTTTCTTGAGAATCAATAAATATATCCTTAGGTGAAGATTAAAATAAAACTGTATCTGAAATATCATAGATCTAATGCAGTGACCTCTCTGTTGAGTGACTCATACTTAGCTGGGTCAACAGTATATCTACATTGGTCTGATTCACTGGCAAATTGCACTGACTGGTGATCCAAGTGCACAGAACCTTCTCCACAGTAGACCACATGCTGATGCAACCATGCACTTCTACTCCATCAATGATCCCTTCCATCCACAAGAGTAAACTGTGCTTGCAAAGCCTGTATCAGGCACTACCACAGTATTAATCTCTCCCTCTCCACCTCTTTCTTTCTCTTACCTTCTCTTCTAGGTAAAAATGCCAGAAATTGATAGAGCAAGAGGAGTATCAAATTGCATGATCAGTATGGCATTGGAAATGTTATAAGGTAATATTCAGGAGTACATTGAATATGGAAATATGGTGATAAAAAGAAACAAAGAGCCCACATTGTATTGTATTGTATTATATTGTATTGTATTGCATTCTATTCCATTCCATTCTATTCTATCATACTCTACTCTACGCTACTATATTATATTACACAAGACATAATACTTAAGATATAACATTGGGAATTCCATGGGTCTCCTAGAATTTTTAAGCTGGAAAAATGTCATAGATGATTATCTAATCTCAATGTGTATACTTGACAAATTAGAAAACAGACTCAGAGCAAATATTAGTATCCATAGATTACTTATTTTTGATCAGGTGCTGTGTTGATTATTTTATATATATTCTTTTATGTCATTTTCTCAAAACCACCCTAAGAGAATTATAATTTTCATATGAGAATTATTTTCTGCATTTTATAGATGTGCAAGGAAGTCTTGATGAGACTTATTCAATTACTAGCTACCGAGATTAAAATCAGTTCTGTCTTACCCCAAAACTCACTTTTTCTGCTTTATGTCAGATCATATAAAGGGCCCAATAAAAAGTGTAATTGATTCAAGAAGAGACAGACAAGGTAGTGATTCATTTATATTAGCTTTAATTAAGAGAGGGAGTAACGATGATAAGACCAATGACTTCAGGGGCCAGGCAGGAAACCTAAATATGCAAAGGAGTAATGGTTATTGCAGTGTATTATGTACATATTAACTTACCTAAAGGCATTCCCATTCAATTTTAAAAAATTGAACTGGCACAATATGACATATCTGACAGAGGGTTACCAATTTACAAGTTATAGAAGAAAGCAAAGGCAACAAATATGCAAAACCAAGCCTGAAAGACAGTCTAGGCTTGAGGTGGAAGCAAGACAAAAATGAGATAAACAATAGGAGAAAAAAAACCCCAAGGGATTGGCTGGTTTAACCATCTCAAATAACTACTTATATGTAGGGAGCACAGAAGACAAAATGGAAAAGAAAAGTTTTGGTAGTAGTCCTTAAATGCCAGTCTGAATATTTCAATTTTAGCACAATGAGAAAGGAACACACTTAGAGATGTGCCAAAGACATCCCTACTTTTTGTTATATATGCCTTCTGTATACAAGGACAGACCCAGAAACCCAGAATTTATAAATGATTCTGCAGTTTTTTTGTTTCACCTTTTCCACATTGGTAAAACATTTCCATTGAAAGGCCTTTTTCATCTGGAAAAACAACGAAAAATATTGCTCTGCGTGAGATCCAGTGTATGGAGGGTAGGATACAGGGGTCATGTCATTTTTGGTCAAAAACTGCTGAACACTCAGTGTGGTGTGGGCAGGTTTACTTGTAAATAACCCATCATGAAATGGGCAAATGCATTTGAAAGAGTCTTCAAAAACAATTCACTAAAGCACAACAGAGCCTCTTACAACAACACCAGCTGGTACACTGATACAGATGGGTTCCTAGAATAGTCACCTAGCAAGGGAAGCCTGCACTACAAGAAACCTGCCTTTCAAAGATAATTCCATTTGGGTGGGGGTGGGGAGGTAGGGGAGGTTGGGGGTGAGAGTGGGGGTTGTGCTTCCTCATATTACAGTTCCATACTGTTGCAGGGAGGATCTGAACAGTTTGCGGAAATGGGGAGGGATGCTGAGGTGGCCTGAAAGAGCCTACAGTCCTTGGAGTGGGGGAGGGGAAGAGGGAGGGAAGTACCAAAGGCAGCAGATTGAAACTGCAGCAGGGTTGTGGAAGATTTTCATACTCCTGGGCAAGGATAAGCAAAATGGTGCAGCTGATGACACAGCAGGAGGAAGCTGCACAGGGTCTGCAGGGGCTGAAAAGTTCACCACAAATGTGTATGATGGAGGTTAAGGAGATAAGACAAAGGACAGAGGTGCTGCACAGGATGATGAGCATGCCGTTTTTTAGCTTGTTGGGCTGGGAATTTGAACACTTCCACTGTTAAAGGGATTTTGGGCCCAGACTTTAAAACAGATGGGTGTGGATACTCACCCCTTTGTTCTTCCCTTTACTGGCCCGGTCAAGGGGTCGTAGTACTCATGGGACCTGGTGGGCCCTGGGCCTCACTCTCACCACTTTCCCTTCCTGCTGCACCTGGCTTGCCCAGTTAGGACTTGGCTTGTACCAAGGGTAAGTCCTGCACTCTGGGCTGCTCCCCATTAGCAACGGCCCACAGGATGCTGTGGTTCCCTGCTGCTTGGGTCCTGAACTGTGTCCCCTTCTCTTGCTCTGAGATCAGAGCAGGGACACGCTCACTGGCCCCTGGGGTAGGAGCAACCTTGGGCACTGGGGGCCTGACTGACAGAGCCACCTGCACAACCCTACACAACTGGTGGAACAGTGCAGCAGCTGCCCTGGGACCCAGAAGAGGAAGGAAGCTGTGGCCAGGCAATGGCCACACAGGCTACACCTGTGCACAGGGCAGGGAGAGCCCAAAGCCAGAGACCCATTCATATAACAGCCTTGGGCTCAAGAAGGACACATAAGAATAGAGTGGGGCTTCTGGACACTGAATCTGGTGCTGGGGGTGTCTGGGTTTTTCCTGTCTTTTGTGAAGACATTAGCCTGGAGTTGGGGAGTCCCAAGCTCCCTCAAATTGCTCAACCTTTTAATAAAGTACTTTTCCCATCCCTAATCAATCTTTCTTTGCTTTACCTGTGTTCAGTGTCAGGTGGCTGAATGCCACTTTGTTCCATAGCAATAAGAGACTTAATGTTTTAAAGATTGGTTAATAGGGATTTGTTGAAGGTAGATAACTTTCAAATGTCATGAGGTAGAAAGTGGAGGAGACGAAATTCAGACTGTCTGTTCAATTAAAAAAGAATACACACATCACAATACCACATGATTTTCTGAGATACTAGACCCAGATATGAGGATAAAGGATTTTACAGGTGGTCAAGGGTTAAATGGAGAAACTCTTGATTAAGATGGTGACTATGGGACCCAAAAAAGGTCCCTGATTAAAAGTAACATTGACTATAATAATCAATAGTTGCTGTTATGTAATTATACATCTCCATTATTCTAAGTACTTTTCATATCTTAACTAATTTTATCTTTTAAAAAACCTGTGTAACAAGTACTATAACCAGTACCATTGTACTGTATAACTTGTTTAAAGTTAAGCAGATAAAAATGGTGAAAGATCAAAATTTAAGGCATAAAACTGTACCAATTTTTTTCTTAACCAAGAATAAAATATGTTGATCATTTAAAGAAAATGTCAAAAGGGAAAAGACTTTTGGATACATTAGCTTTTTAAAAAAGATTTTATTTATTTCTTTTTGGAGCAAGAAGGGAAGGAAAAAGAGACAGAAGCATCAATATGAGAAACATCCACCTTGTGTGCCCTGACCTACAGCTACCAATCACACAACCCATGCATGTGCCCAACCAGGAATCTAACCAGTGACCTGACCTTTCGCTTTGTGAGTTGATGCCCCACCAACTTAGCCACACTTCTCAGGGCAGACCCATTTTTTTTCATTCAACATAGATATGCCTCCACTAGATCATTTCAATTAGGGAAGTGGAATAATAATGAGGTCAAATTCCTCTATTCAAATGCTCAAGGAATTTTATCTTTCTCAAATTGAACTTAGACTCTTACCCTCTAATCTCTATCAAGGTCCTGAAAACTGCAGGAAAAAATGACTAAAAAAAGTTGGTGGAGCAAATTGAATCTATCAAATAAATCCAAGTGAAGCCCTCCTAGAAATGAAAGATTAACAAACAACTCAATCCTCAGATAATAGACATGGCTCCATTTTTTTTACATATTCCACTTGTTGACAAAGATCCGGAGTTATGTGGTCCAGTTTTCTATCAGTTTATGTACAAAAACAAGTGTTGTTTCTCTCTAATCATTATGTAAATAATCATTATATGAATAATTGTATATTAAATGTACAAAGCAGGCATAAATGTCTTGTATAGTTTACCTTTCTTTCTTCCTCTTTCACAAGTGTTGGTACATAAAAGTTACAGAAATATTTATATGTGGAGATGTTTAGTAATTTCATTTATCAAAAACATGTAATTTGTGAAGGGATTCTATCATTTCTCTAACTCTGATACAAATTTCAAAATCAGAGTTCCATTAGTAGGAGAAAAAAAAAACACACTGCCCTGGCTGGTGGCACAGTGGATCAGGTGCCGGCCTGGGAACCCAAAGGTCGTTGGTTCGATTCCCAGCTGGGGCACATTACCAGGTTGCAAGCCAGGTCTCCAGCCAGCTCTGTAGCTGGAGGCATATGAAAGGCAACCATACATTGATATCTTTCTCCCTCTCTGCCTCTTTCCTTTCCCCTCTCTTTAAAATAATAATAATAATAATAAACACTGCCATTAGCTGGAGACAGCTTTACTCTAAGTGAAAATACTATTACCACTTACAAAATTACACATATAAACAATGTTAGTTTCTTTAAAAGATGAGCAACCTTTTATTTTAAAAGGAACATATTTATTTTCATTTGCCTTAATTGGAAATTAAGAAGATCCTACCATAATAGACAAACTATTATAAGATGTGAAATCTAATAGCAACAAGAATTTATACAGATCTGATTTCAAGACTACAATATTGAATATTATTCAAAATAAAGAGGGGATGGGAATGAAAGTTGACAGTGCACTAAAAGAAGGAAAAAAACTTGGTAAGCACAAAAACTGATTGCATATATATTGAATGCTGAATAAAAGGCAAAATCAATGAATTTATCTATATTGCCTTTGAAGACAATTTGAGGAAGATGACTGGTAAATTTCTAAATAGTTACAAAACTTTGAATAAATATTCTATATTAATATGCTACGGTTCTTGTGGTTACCAGTAACAAAATCAACCTGGCCCCCTTAAGCCAGACACAAATTTTTTAGAAGGTAGGATGTAGTATTTCTGAAAACACTGAAAAGCCACAGAAGCAAACAACAGAAAAGCAGGCACCTGGAAATCTCACAAGTTCTCACTAGGGATGCTAACAAAACATTCATTAGACAACCACACTAAATTTGTCAGAGTTTCAAAATTTCTGACCCTCTTTTCTGAATTTTACCTTTGAATTAGGTGTACATTTTTTGAGCAGCCAATTTGGGCAGGAACTGTCATGTAGGAAAATTAATAGGCATCTCCACAGATAGTTTGGTCTCTACTCCTGGTTGAGGGGAAATTCCTAAAACAAGACTCTGAGCTGGAATTTCCTATAGTAACTAGAGTTATTTCAATTCAATTCAATTCAAGAAACATTATATTGGGTTTCAAATTAAACAATGATCTATCTGCAATGCTAAGAGAAAAAAATGTGATCATAGATCATAGCAAACTAATGATATTATTGTAAAAATGCAGACATGGAGTTGTTAGCACTTTTTTCAATATCTTTGGCCAAAGGGATACTGACTACATTTTAAAACAAATTTTTTTTTAGTTTGCATATTTATTTTGTATAAATTAGGTAATAGTCCAAAAATATAGAAAATTTCAGAAAATAATAAGATACCTCTTTTTACAATTAAGTATAACCCATATTTTATTATGCAAAATATTAATTTTTCTATAGTTCTTTCGTATCTTATTTTTGAAGAACTAAAAAAATTTAGATATAATCCAACCATCCATTTCTTTCTCTCCAGAAGTAACCATTTTCCTGAAGTTGATGTTGACTGTTTCCATCCATTATTTTGAAGATTTCACATACCCAGGTTATGTGTGTGTGCTTTAAATTTACATAAATGTTATCATACAGTATCTATCACCAACTGGTTTTTATCCTGAAATAGCATATTTGTGAGATTATCAATACCTATAGCTTTAGTTCATTCATTTTAAAGGCTAAATAGAATTCCATCATATGATTTAACATTCATATTGACAGGTACTGAGATTTTTTACTTTCCTACTTCTTGCCTGTCTGCCCACCTAACGTAGTAACGTAGTAAGACATAAAATTATACTAATCAACACTGAATGATGGAGAGTTCAAATAGATTACAAGAAAAGAAAACCTAGAAATAGACTCATCATGTATGTGTATATATGAAAATATAAATTACAAAAGATCTTCTGGAGCTATTGTATGAAGTTAACAATAACACAAATAATATATAATTTTATATTATGTGTAGGGGTTTGGAGTAGAGTGAAATTTTTGTAAGAACATAAACAACTAGTAAAGGATAATAAAAACTTGATAAATTGGATTTTATTAAAAATTAATACTGTTTTAAAAGGCATCATTTTAAAAGATGGCAAAAATAAAACCATTCAAAAGCCATGAATTATACAAAGAATAAGTACTCAAAATTTGTGAAGAACTCTTAAAAATAAGATAGGACCCATATTTTTAAAGATATGCAAAATTTACAACAATATTCTGGAAAGATAACCTGAATGGTCAGTAAACATGTAAAAAATGTAAAACATCACTAGTTATCAGAAAAGTAAAATGAAAACAATTGACATTCTATTCCACATCATCAGAGAAAAATATCAAAGTATGATATAAACAAATGGTCAACATATGCAGTAAAAGGAAACATATAATGCTGGTTGGAGTTTAAACTGAAATAACCCTCTGCACATAAAAGAATCAATATCTATTAAAACTTTCCACATCCAGGCAAACTCTTAGCATTATGTATGATCACTACAACACCTAAAATCTGAAGCAAAATGTTCATCTGTAGAAAAAGCTTAACTTTTTTGTTTTCATAAAATGGAATAGTAAACACTAGTGAAAAATGGTGAACTAAAGTTAAATATATCAATATTAGGAGATAGCCATAAAATAATATTTAGAATATTCTTGGTAAAGAAAGACACACAATATGTTATAGATTATAACAATTTAAAATAGTAATTAATGCTTCATTAATGTACAATAATATAAACTAATAAGATTTAGAATTACATGTGCATGTTAAACTTTAAAGACATATAGGAGATTGATAAATATCAAATCAGTAGTTACTTCTGTAGGACAGAAAGTTGAATGTGATCCAAGATAAATACATAGGAATCTAAAAATTGGAAGTTATGCTAAATCATCAGAGGATATTAATATTCAATATAGTGTTGTCCATATATTTATATATGCTGAAAATATTTCTTACTAACAAAAATATATAGCTGCTCTCCCAAGTATAACTCAAGATAGAAGTAATTATTTAAGTAACTTCTGTGCTAATATTTTAAACTTTTAGTAGATCAATAAAATAAAAATAGAATATCTGAAGTAGGCCCTACTTTCCTTTAGAATTTACTATGTAAAAGCCAGAAACTACCATAAAAAATAGGCAAAATCCACTATCTGATATTTCACAATATTATAAATGAACTTGCATATACACATTATTTAATATACTTATATAAAGTCTGTATTTATAATTTTCTAGACATCCCTTTATCTATATCTATATATCAAGTTAGAAAGAAACTCAATTATGATAAGACATAGTTTAACAGAGATAAGATTTCAAGCCCAGCACAAGTAGCAGCCATCTGTGTGTCACTTTGAAGCTTACAGTGTATGACCCTGGACAGACACCGGCCATGGCTGATCTTAGGTGTGCTGATAGCAATCAAGCCTCAACTACAACAGAAGGGCATACACAGCCCACACAATACCCAGCTTGGTTAATAAGGGAGGCTGTGCCACCAGGCCCCATAAAATGCCTACTATATTAGATCACTCTATCAAGCCTGGGGAATGTAGTTGCTCTACCTAATACATAGAAACAAACACAGGGTGGCTGCTAAAATAAGGAGACAAAGAAAAATGGCCCAAATGAGAGAATAGAACAAAATTCCAGAAAAAGAACTGAACAAAATGAAGACAAGTGGTCTACTAGATGCAGAATTCAAAACACTAGTTATAAGGATGATCAAGGAATTTAGTGAGAACTTCAACAGTAAAAAAATTATTCTGTCAAAAATGAAGGACATGTTAATTAAAATAAAGAACAATTTACAGGGAATCATCAGTGGAGCACATGTAGCTGAGGATCAAATCAGCAATTTGGAATATAAGAAAGCAAAAAAGCCAATCAGAACAATAAGAAGAAAAAAAAATCTAAAAACATAAGGATTGTGTAAGAAGCCTCTGGGACAACTGTTACAGTATAATCGACAAAATATAATTTTTACAAAAGATATTAGGTGATTTTTAATTTGTATTTTTCAAAAAGTTTAAAAATTTTTAATTTTACCAAAACTTTATGCACATGGTTTATTTTGCATTTTATGTATTGTATGCAAACAGCCACTGTCTGCTCTCACCATTTTCCTCCTTCCCAGAGACAAACTGCTTTAGAACATTTTACATGATTCTATTGGTATTTATATGTAGAGCTCTCCATAATATTATATTGCTACTTGCTTTTGTTGTGTGTGGAGGAGAGGATAGTGGAACACATTAGATACTATTTATTTACTTTTATTTTGAAAAATACAAATTTAGCTCTCATTCAATAACCTTCTGACAAGCTTTGACCCTGATGCACTGCATGTGATCTGTCTCTTCATCTTTTCAATATCACTGTGTCATTTCATGGATTGGGACACTATATACAAAGAAAAATGTCAGATAGTATATGATTAGTCTTCTTCCTCCTCCTCCTCCTCCCCCCCCCTCCTCCTCCTCTTCTTCTTCTTCTTCTTCTGCAAATTTTAGTGCTTTCTTCTTGCAGCTAATTGTAGTAAGGTCTTTGTCTTTTTAAAATTGTGTTATTTGTGTTGCCATTATTTTCTTACTTTTCTAGTAATAAACTAAGTGCCACCTACCCCTATATTATAACTCTTATTTTGTTTTTTACTTTATTTTTATTGTTGACACTATTACACATGTCCCCATTTTCTTTCCTTTGCCCACCTCCAGCCATGTAATTAATTGTAAATTTATCTTGTAAAAGATACTCTCATCTTTGTAAAACCTGCCCTGGTCCAAACTTCTCTGGGTGTCCTCTTAACCTGTTCCACAGCTCTCATCTTGTGATTGGTCATTTTCCCTCTTTCTTTGTTGGATGCCTCACTCTCAGGATTTGTTTTCTTTGTTGGTTTACTTCAGAATTTCACTTGGGAACATCTCCTAGTATTTTTTTCTGAAAATAACTGCATGGGAGATAAAAGTCTTGGGTACAGGCCCTAGATTTCCAGATTGTAACATAGTTTCATCATAAAGCATGGCCTTGATCCTATTGTTTTCTACCTTCCAGTATTGCTATTCTGAATATTTTATTCTGTATTAATAATCCTTGTGAAAACTTGGATATCTCTCCTTGTTCTACAGTACTTTTTCTTTTCTTTTTCTTTTATTTTCTCTTCACTAAAATATTTTATTTAGTGTTTTTAGAGAGAGGGCAAGACAGAGAGGCAGGGATGGGGAGAGACATCAATGCATGGGTGCCCTTCACCTGCCTCCAGTTACAGACCTGGCTGGAGACCTGGCTTGCAACCTGGTAATGTACCCTGGCTGGGAATTGAACCAATGACCTTTGGGTTCTCAGTCTGGCACCTTATCCACTGTGCCACCAGCCAGGGCCTTGACTTTTCATTATGTGCCTTCATGTGAGTCTATTTCTATCTGTACTACATACAGGGAACATAGTGGGTCTAATCTATATAGAGGCATTTGCCTTTACATTCTGGTAACTTTTCATAAAATTCTTCTCTTGGATGATTTCTTATCCTATATTTTCTGTCTTGTACTTCTGGTTTATCCATTTTTTTAAGCTGTTGGGCCTTCTCTACTAGTTCTCTCATTTTCTGTTATTTTCTACTTTTCCTAATTTCCAATTTTGACTTCTGCTTTTCTTTCTGGAATAGTTTTTCAGCTTTGTCCCCTAAACATTTTATTGAATTTTTCACTTACATACTGTCATATTTTAATTTCCAACATTAAAAATAAATCTTTATTATTTTAGGGAATGCAAAAACCTTCCTTATATCTTTGAGGATACAGATCACAGATGTTTTAAACTTTTCCTTTGTGCATCATCCTTTTTTCTTCTAAGTTATTTTCTCTGTTTTGCCTCTTTAGTATAAAATGCTGTCTTCAGGTATCTAATAATTCTTGGTTTTGCACTAATACTAAGAGTGGGTCTTGTTGACCTCAGTCTTTTGTAAGCTGGTTGATTTTACTGTAGATGGGGAATTCCTGCTATCACTTTTGTTAGGTCTTTTCTCTGGGGTGGGGAAGATTCCCTAGAGAAGATGCTTCCATCCTGTGGCCTGGATAGTACTGGCTGCCATGGTTCTTTCTGCCACAGATCTGAGTGGGAGGAGAGAGTCAGACAGACAGTGTGAGTTGTTTCAACATTTAGACTGCATGTTTTCTGCTTTCAGTTGGGTCTTTTTATTGTGGGACCTGGTTTCTCCTCAGGCAAGAGAACCTGTTTTTTGAGAATAAGCCTTTTCCCTCCTACAGTGGGTGGTAAGGAGCTGTGGCCTTACTTTGAAACACAGGAAAAACAATGTAGAATTCTCACTGTTCAAAAGAGACTTTGTGCTTTTTATTTATAGTTTTATCTCTACTGCCAGACATACTTGTTGGGCCCAATCCTAAATTTTGTGAAGGAGTATTGTGATGAAATTGTGGCTATTTCTTGCCTTCCTACACTGCCATTTTAGCATGAATAAATAAATAAATAAAATAAACTTGGATCTTAATTACCTATTGTTCTAGTTTCAAATTGCTGCAATGTGACCATCTCCTTTCTCTTATTCCTTCTGGGTTCATCTGTCTTTCCCCTTTTCTGCCTTATTGCACACTAAAAGTGTTATATTCCAATGAGGTAGCTGTATAAATCAAATAAAACAATTTAATGATGATTTGAGTTGAAAACAATGTCACAAAAATAAATTGTTTTCCAACTTTTAAAGATATGCATTGATTTCTCTTTTTAAAAAAAAATTCAGGTTGACTGCTGTTGAATATTAGAGTTAGGAATATTTCCTAAGTGTTTGCTTCCTTATATCCATATATAGTCACTCTGTAATGACACAGATTCTAACAACTGTAGTCAAGTAAACACTCAAGTACTGTCAGCATTTTTAGAAAGAATGGAAATTATTTAGCCTGGCAGTTTACTAACACTCTTTAGAAGACACTTTTTGTTTTTCTTTTTTTTTTTTAATTTATTATTTTTAGGGAGAGGGGAAGGGAGAGAGGCAGGGAGGGAGAGAAACATCAATGTATGGTTGCCTTTCACCTGCTTCCAGTTACAGGCCTGGCTGGAGACCTGGCTTGCAACCTGGTTATGTGCCCTGGCTAGGAATCCACCCAGCGACCTCAGGGTTGGTAGGCCAGCACTCTATCCACTGTATCACCAGACAGGGCTCTGTTTTTCAGTTTTTAATTCAAAGTCTTGACCCAAAGCTTCAAACTGAAGGTTCGGATCTTTACTCAAAGTGTCCTCTCACTGCAGCCTGTGGATATATGTTCCATTTTGCCCATGAGTATGTTTCTTCCAAGTTAATGAAGAATTTTATATTATCTATTCTCCAGTGGTACCACCATGTAGAATTGCATGCACAATAGGATATTGTCCATACTTGTTGTTGTCTGTAAGTTCAACAACAGGTAGCAACTTTTTCAAATTTCAGGTCTCAAAACTGTGTAGGACATGATCACTGAAGCCCCTAATGGCTTTTGGTATATGATTGTTTAATAACGGAATATATTTTCTTGAGTAAACACTGTGTTAATAACTTTTTTTTTTAAGATTTTATTTATTCTTTTTAGAGAGAGGGGTAAAGAGAGAGGCAGAGAGGGAAAGAGGCATCAATATATGGTTGCCTTTCACCTGCCTCCAGCTACCGACTTGTTTGGAGACCTGGCTTGCAGCCTGGTTATATGCCACCATCCAGGGCCTGTGTTAGTAGTTTTTATTCCCTCCTTCCAATGTCTATAACTTCCAAAATAATTGGAATCAAAATTCCTTTCCTTTTGTTACAAAGTTTTTATGTAAGTGCTGTATTTTTAGTTTTTTCTTCGTTTTTTTTTTTTTTTTGCTAAATTGTTTTTGCTGTGTATAACAACATCCTGTTCTACTTCTAAGTATTTCTAAGCTGCTTTGGGGAAATATTTACGTCTCTAGGATGTTTTTCATTTCAAGAATAGGTTAAGACAGCTCAATTGACTCCAAGCCTGGAATTTGGGAAAGAATGAAGGTAATCCAGGGACTTATTTTCACAAGTTTAAAAAATCATAAAATCATCCTCTCTATTCTTTAACACCTGTACATAAAAGAGAAAAATAGCAAAGAGAACTAGTTACAGCCTGGCCAGACACATGCACCAATGTACTTAAAGCTATTTTTGATGTTTTTCTTTTTTAAAGATTTTTAGTAATTTTAGAGGGAGGAAGGGAGGGAGGCAGAGAGTGAGAGAGAGACATCAATGTATGGTTGTCTTTCACCTGCCTCCTGCTATGGACCAGGCTGGAGACCTGGCTTGCAATCTGATTATGTGCCCTGGCTGGGAATTGAACTGGCGACCCTTGGGTTCACAGGCTGGCACCACTCTACTGGGCCACCACCCAGGGATTACTTTTCGGCCTTCTTAATGGCATATCCCAAGTTGACCTGCCATATTTAGAGGGGAAAAAAAAGATTATCTGGATATAGCTGAAGTAAAACAATGCTACTACTGATAAAGTAACCTTTATATTTCCTCTCTTTTCTTTATCTTTTGGGGCTTATTATGGTCATGTTGGCTGAGCCATAATGCTCAGATATTTGGTCAAACATTATTTTGCTTCTGTGCAAATGTTACTGGATGAGATTTACATTTAAAGTGACATACTTTGTGAAAAGAACATTGTCCTCCACAATGTGAGTAGGCCTCATTTTATCACTTGACAACCTGAATAGAATAAAAGAACTGATTGCCTCTTAGAAAGAGGAAATTATCCAGCCTGAAAACCTGTAGACTTGAATTACAACGTGGGCTTTTTCTTGGGTCTTCAGGCTGCTGGCCCACCCCACATATTTTGTATTTTGGAGTTGCGAAAGTCCATAATCATGTAAGATAATTCCTTACAGTCTTTTCTCTCTCTCTCTCTCTCTCTCTCTCTCTTACTAAAAGGGGCCTAATGAGTATTTTAAGGTATGATAATAAGAAACTAAAAGTTTAGTCAATGGAAACACTGTGTGTGGCAGTCTTCTTCCTAGACATGATTTTTGTGTAAAATTCCACAATGGATAAGGATAATGGAAAATACAGATACTTCCTTAAAGTATCTAAATATTGTGCATTTCAAAAAAAATTGTCAGCTCTATAGATAAAGTTAAAATGGAGAGGAAAGAAAGGAGGAATATATGATATGATACCTACAAATACACTGACATTTCCTCAATTCCTACTACATAATTTTTTCTTAACATGTAGTCTCTGATGTTTTCCTTATTTCCAACCACCCTTTAGAGCTCCCAACAAAACTATGGAAAATAAGTAAAGACGCTTAAGACATCAGGCTCACCTATAAGTGGAGTACAATTATCATTTTAAAACTTCACTCAACTCTGAGTCATTTCAAAAGAAATACTTCTGGCTACTATAAAACATGGACCTTAGTAACACAGGGAGTCATGAATGGAAAGTATATGAATGAAAAGAACATAGAGGAGGAGGCTGAGGAATTTCAGCTCTTACTCTACAGACACACATTCCCACAGTGATTGAATAAAGCACTGCACACAGATTTGCAGTTTGTTAATAAAAACTAATATGCACTTAATGAGACTTCCAGCTGACTACTTTTCCATTTGCACTCACTGAATTTATTTAGAACACCCTTTTCTACTGCAAACTAATTAAGACACCCTCTTCCTTTTCCCTTGAGGTATCCGCAATAGCTACTTTCAACTTTTCTGGTACATTAGCATATGATCCCACACAGTGGGCACTCTATACTCTACACAGACTGCAAGGGAAATGGGATAATAAACCAAACCAAGCTGATTGGTCTTCTTACTGCTATAGGTTTCCAGTTTTTTCAGTGCTACAAAGTCTTCTTTTCCAAAAATATATAGTAATGACAATAATATTAAAGATCAGAAGATATTGTTCTTATTTCTCTTGTGGGTGAAATATTCTCAGTCAGCTAAAGCTTTTCTGACCACCAAAGTTTCTCAGTACTTCCACCTAACCATCTCTAACCCCCATAATAAAAGGCAAAAGAAATGCTCTCCCAAAACTCAATATTCTTCCAGAGGAAATGAGCAATATGCATTTACATTCAAACAAGAAGGAAATTGGTTTCCATTAATCAAATTTCACCAAGAAAATGTATCTTTCACAGAAATGTGAAAAGATAAGATGCCACAAAGCTATTCTGTGTCAGGCTAAAAGGGTTATTGATGAGGTCATAAGGTTTGCAACATTAACATTGCAAAGAAATATGTCTTTATAATGAGATGAGGCTCTTTTTTATGTTGTAAAGGTGCTTTTTCATTTCTCACCTTCTCATCATGTTGAGAGATCAGCTCATTTAAGAGTGGTTTGTGAACTCCTATGGCACTATAGAAGCAAACTAGATTTTACTGTAATTTACATATAGTTATAACATGTAATGATCACAATATAGTGACTTTATGTGTAGAACTTCTTTTGCTTATTTTATACATGAGTAAACAAAGGGTCATTGAGAATAACTATTTTGACTGAACCCTCATAACTAAGAAGGGAGAGTACCAAGAATTAAACCCAGACCTACCATTGTTTACAATCTCCTGTCTGGAAACATCAGTAATTTACAATAAATACTCAAAGGATTTTCAGCTGGAAAAACAAATCCACAATATGAGAATTTCTGAACTTAGTAACCAGGAATTATAAACCCTTCTATTTATGCCTAAATCCAAAAGCTATTCTGGACAATAAAAGAATAAACCCCTTTGAAAACAAATTTTGGCAAGAAAAAATGCAGTCCAATTTGCTAACAACAAAAATAGAAACACATGTAATCTCAAATTAACTGTCTTTGTTTTCTGTAGTTTCAGGCAAAGGGAAATATGTAAAAGAACAAATCGTTGAAAAAGAAAAAAATGTACATGTTGGCAACTGGTCATTCGCATGTTCCTCTTAATTGATATGTACTTTCTGTTGGAACTTACAAGACTGCTCAGATTCCTTGGTTTTGGCCCTCATTAAATCTCATCTAAAATGGTATATTTGTGGAGATCATGCTGCTCTATCAGACATTCTGGTTAACATATCAGGCTGCTGCTCTGACATTCAGTGCCCAAAATCTCCATTGCTGTGCCAAGCAAGACACCTCCTTAGCTGTTTCCTGCCCAATCTATGGTATCTCTGCCAACAGTTTTCTAGATGGCGAAACCTCCCTACCCTGAGTACAACAGTGAGCCAACAATGTGTGCAAGGTTCCGAGCATTTATGAATGCTATGACACATACTACCAATAATATAGGCACTAAATGGCAAAACCAAGGTCTGCACGTGAACATTTAAGTCAACTACAATGACAAACAGCTGTTTTATGAGGCCATGCTGGTTCAGAACTTCATTTGATGCATTTAACACATGGTAAGTATCATGGAAATACTGAAGAATTGGGGAGAAAAGTAAAATAATAAAATAATTCTCTTTTGTTGGTTTAACATCATACAGGGCAACAATCTTGCACTGTAGAGAAAATGCAAGTATATTATGGAAGCATTCAGAGCTTTGGAAAATTCATCACTGAAGGCCATCTCCTAAGATTCAAGCTATACACGAAAATTACAGAAAAACCTAAATCTGCAAAATATTGCATTCACTAAAAAGTTCCGATGAATACAGTGGATGAATCAGAACTTCCCAGCAAAGCTGTAACAGTGTTTGGTCATCAAAGAAACATACCGCCTTTGCATTATTCTGACTAATCACAGATACTTTTCTTTGAGTGCTGCTTTCAGTTGGTTCAATGTTTATTTTTTATATATATTATTTATTATTTTTAGAGAGAGGGAAAGGGAAGAGGCAGAGAGGGAGAGAGACATCAATGTATGGTTGCCTTTCACCTGCTTCCAGCTACAGAGCTAGTTTGCAACTTTGTTATGTGTGCCCTGGCTGAGAATCAAACTAGCGACCTTTGGGTTTGCAGGCCAGTGCCTTATTCACTGTGCTACCAGCCAGGGCCCTGCTTTCAGCTGGTTTAATTGGGAGTAGCACTTGTTGAAATTAATCGTTTGGTTTTCTGAGAGAAGATCATAAAAGAGTACTGCCTTCCCATCCCCTCATATACGAAGTCTGTCTGTCATTGTTAATATAATGAGAACAGTTTGTGTGGCATCAATGTAACTTAGCAACCAAGGAGAGGGGACTGGAATGCACATATGTGAACAATGATGACATCACTAAGTAGTCAGTGGGGGCAATAGACACCATTGAACGAGCATGTGTACTGTGTGGGCATCCCATTCAAAATAACTGAGCATAGCCTTGGCTGATGGCCCAGTGGAATAGTGCCAGCCTGTGAACCCAAAGGTTGCTGGTTTGATTCCCAGCCAGAGCACATAACCAGGTTGCAAGCCTGGTCTCCAGCCAGGTCTATAGCTGGAGGCAGGTGAAAGGCAACCATACATTGATTTTTCTTTCCTTCTCTTTCTCCCTCCCTTTCCTGCTCTCTAAAAATAATAAATGAAACCTTTTTAAAAATCATTAAAAACAACTGAGCAACAAATCTGCATTAAATTTTGCATTAAGCTCAAACATTCCTCCTCAAAAATTACTTGGATGATTCAGAAGGCCACAGTTATGTGCAACTAGTAATTGACAGCTTCATCACGTCTTGTGCAGAGTTTTTAATGAAGTGTCAAATCATCCAGGTGACTCAGCTGCTCTATGGTCCAGATTTGGTGCCCTGTGACTTCTGGCTTTTCACAAAACTAAAATCACATATAGAAAAGAATTGATTTCAGACCATGGATAAGATTCAGGAAAATAACACAGTCAGCTGATGGCAACTGGGAAAACCATGTGTTGTCCTAAGGTGCTTTCTTAGAAGAGGACTGAGGCACCATTGTCCTGTGTGTAATGTTTCTTGTATCTTCTTCAATAAATGTCTCTATTTTCATATTACATGGCTGGATACCTTCTGAACCAACCCCATATACAATATCATCTTCTTTGGATGAAGGCCAGCCTTTGGTTGCTGGTGCTTCATTTTGCTTGGCCCACAATCTCTTTCTTTCATTCCATATTATTGTAAAATATTCACGTTTCATTGCCCATTAAAATTTATTTTAAAAACTAAACATTTTTTCTTACATTTAAGTAGAAAACCACATATGAAAACATGGACAAAGTTTTTTTCACTTAATTTACATGAGAACCAAACATCAAAGCAATGAACATAACCAAGCTGGTACAAGTGATTTACAGTGCTTGATTTGAGTATGTTGGCTATCTCCCATGTGGTATAATGTTGATTGTTCTCAATTAAGTCTCAACTTGATCACTATCTACTTCACCTGGGTCTACCCAACCATGGTCCAGTGAGAAATATCCAGGATGAAACTTCACAAACCACTTTCAACACATTTGATCAGTCACAGCACCCTCTCCATGCATGGCAGAAACATTTTTTTGTGTGTTTCAGTTGTATTTTTATCTTTCTTGAAATAATAAACTTTTCTTACATCTTTAATATTGAAATGGCTACACAATAGTTATTTTTTTAATTTGTGCTTGTGACAACCGTCACAATGCAATCTCATAAAATTGTTTCAAATGAAGTCCAAGACAACTAATCACTATTAGAGGCAGCTTATGAAAAAAAAAAAAGAGCAACCTTTTTGGCCAACCCAAAGAGCTCAGGAATGAGATGATGATCAGCTTTACTTGTGGCACCTCTGTGGATGTGCTGGCACACTAGTTAATAGGTACCAATTTCGACCTGAGTTCCAGACTTCTCACTCTCCTTCCATTGTCATTCACACCACAACTAGAAGACTCTAGTAAAAGTACTATTTTATCTGCATCACTACCCTCCTGCTTCCACCACTGTTGTCACATAAATTATATGTCTAAAATGTTTAACATAATTTTTTGTTCCAATGTACTTTCCTGTAATTTTCTTCTCTCCCTTCCTAACATAAACTTTACACTCCCAGTAATAAACTTGTACTGCCTAATATAATTGCCACTAACCATATGTGGTTATAGAAAATTAAATTTAAATTAGATAAAATTAAAAATAGAGTTCCTTTGCTGTACTAGCTACATTTCAAGTCCTCTTAATAGCCACTTGTAACTGGTGGCAACTGTGCTGGACAGAGCCAACTGCCATTAATGCAGAGTCCTATTGCATAACACTACCATACTGTACAAATCCACCTGCAAGTTCTTGTGCAATTATTCCCTCCAAGCAAAGATGCTCTGTGTTTTGGTTTGTTTGTTTGTTTTGGTCTATCCTTCCAAATTTACATACAAAATCTTAAACACCTCTAAGGTACAGACTATATTTCACATTTTCTATCTTCCCACCTTAATTCATTTTAGTCAGAAATAATCTCCTTTTTTCCAATTCTTTTGACTTTTGTTTATGACATTATGCTAATTCAAACACTGCCTCTTTAAAGAAATGTAAGTAAAATAATTATTTTCTTACTAATTTGAAAAGAGAAGAAGGAGGAGGAGGAGAAGGAAGATAAAGAGTGGTAAAGGTGAAGGGATGTGAGTGGAGGGGTGAGGAAGGGAAGGAAGCTGTTTAGCTTTGTTTTCTTCCTGGAAAACCTGTGCATTACAGCCACTCAATATGAATATTTTTAAATCACAAAATACAATTCACATTTTTAATGTGTTATTTTTCAATTGTAGACAATACCATTCTGTCTAATTTTTTGTTTATTTACAAGGACAAAACTTAGAGTGGGGGCAAACCACTTAGCAAGCAGTATGACACCAACCCATTTGAATGGACTGGCTTTAGCACCCCTTGCTCCTTACTTGCTGTATCTTGGAAAGATCCAAGGAGTTATCTAAGACCTCGGATAGCCAGGCAAATATTGGGGGATGTGCTTTGGAGACTTAAGTCATAGCTAGTTTTTCTTCTAGGATGCCAGGGTTTCAATATTTAATCAGTGAGTGAGGCTATACCTGTGCTTACTGAACAGCTATGGGGATATAATTGTCCCAAGGTCAAACAGGTAGTAGAATTTGTAATAAATTAAATTTAATACAACTTTTCAGGAACATATCTACTATGTCACATGAGATACCTTCTGGGACATTGACGCAAAAACATTTCAGCCACTACACGGGCATGTGATCTTTATACCATTGGTATAATGTTGCATGCCTTTGTGTACAGACTACAGAATTTCAGAAAACTGCTCCCTCAGATGTAGCTGGGGGTAATTGATGCTTTAAGTCTAAAAATCTTAATAAGCTGACACTTTTATTTTCAAAAGTGCCTTCAAGGAATACAATTCTGAAAAATTACATTCTAACCTTTCTGATTGGTTAATTAAATGAAAGTAGTTTACAGATAAACAAGTAAGTGATATGGCATGCTTTGCATGGCTTTTAACAGAAATGGGTAAAACTACTTCATTTCTTTCAATGAAACATCTTACAACTAAAATAAACTGCTTGATGTTTATACAGAAATGGCATGCTTTCATATAAAATTTTTGATAGCTTGTTGTTGCCAACACAGAAAGCTTAATGACTTTTTCTACATAGCCAACCACATTGCGCAAAACCAATAGTTGATATGATATAATTTAGGGCCCTATTCATACTTTAAATAATGTTCAGTTTGTAAGTAAATTCCTTATTTCTTTATTGATTCTTCTTTATGAATGATTTAAAGTACCTCCACACAAAAAACAATGACCATAACTGATTTGCAAAGTTGTTTATATTCCAGTGGTCATTTCAGATTCAATATACTTTTCTATTTAAAACCAGAGCTATTAAGTATTTCTAGATTAGAAACAGGAGATATAACTGAGTATCTGAGCTTTTCTTTAATATTTTTGCTCATCCAGTTCTTATTCTGAATCTACTTCTATTTTATAGTTAATTTGAACAAGTAAAGCCAATTCCCCATCTCACAAAATAAATGATTTAGAAAATCATCAGAGACTGGGGACTCCAATGCATCAGCCAGTAAAAAATGGGAGGGCAGGGACAGTTAAACTTGTGGTGAAGGAGAAGACTGAGTAAAGGGAGACCCTAGAAAGCATAACAACATGTTTTTGTTTTTGTTTTTTAACAGGAAGCCAAGACCATTTAGTGTAGAAACAAAGAGTCATAAATATTTTGATAGCTCTCATGGGCATCACTGACTTACAGTACAACATAAAGAAGGCACAAAATATTAAAAATTTCACTTTATTGTCACCTACATTTCTCATAACTGGACCAATGAAATATGGCTTATATAGTTTCCACCACATCACAGCTATTATGGAACTTGATTTATTTGATATACCAACATCTCTTTTCCTCTAAATATTTTAGACATTGGCATTTCACACTGAGCACTGTTATTAAATAGAGCTATGGTATGACACATCCTTAACGTTTCTTAAACTATGTGGTGAAGAAGGAGAAAAGTGCTCAGGAACAAAGATGGAAAAAATAAAGAAAATATTATTGTATCACTGTTTGTGCAGGTAGGAAAACAATCTATTTTGATACTTTCAATTTTTCTTCTGACGGTTGATGTTGGTATTGTTTTAAGTTTTATCAGAGGTATGTGTCTAGTCCATTTAGGCTGCTATCACAGAATACAATAGACGGTGTGTCTTGAACAGCAAACATTGATGCCTCACACTTCTGGAGCCTTGGAAGTTCAAGTCTCTGGCAGATTCCAGAGCTGGTGAGGACCTTTTCCTGTTTCACAAATATGGGTCTTCCCAAGGAGTCACCACATGCTGGAATGGGCAAGTAAGCTCTCTGTATATTCTTATTTAAAAGCCCTACTCCCATTCTCAAAGTTTCCACATAGCATAACATTTGAGATTAGGTTTCAATATATGAATTTGAGAGGAACACCAAGATTCAGGCAACAGCAAAATGCACAAAACCAAGGTCCTATAAACAGTGTGCTGGCAAAATTTTAGTAAAAATGAACAACAAAAAAGCTCACCATGATATAAGAGACTGAATTTATGGTTTGGGGTTAGTAACTATATGTCAGATTTTTTGTTGTGGGAATGATCTCTGTCTTAGCATATCTTCTGCAAAACTGCATCTACTAGTCAGGTTTAGCAATAAAATTGATATGATTTATAATTTGATCTGACCAAACATTAGAACACCCACTTAAAAACATTTCTTAATTATTTTCATGTCACAAAGCAAAATTTTTTCCTATTGTCATGCCATCTCTTGGAAGGGTTCCTTAGGTTGTTTTTACACAGACATGAATAATATCCACTAGCATGTAAACCACAATGCGCTTAACAAGATCCTTAATTTTAAATAGTTAACATCTCATCATCTGAAGAAAAAGTTCTAGTGATAATCAATTAAAAATAAAGTATGATTTTGGGGGAAAATGGGTGGGTGGGGAGGGGGACAAAGGGGAGCAAAAAGGGGATGGATGTAATACAACAACAATAAAATTTAAAAAAATAAAAATAAAAATAAAGTATGGAAAGTAAATTTAAATGATAAAATAAATTAAATACTACAGAATTGGTATATTAGGTTGACAAATTAAAATAAACCAGAATATATCATTGGACTGTTAGAAGAATAACAGGAATAAATGAGATGAGATATTTAAAGTATTTTGAAGCTATATAATAATAATGTGTCTCATGACTCTGATGTCTTAGAATAGTTTTCTCCAGTAGTGAGGAAAGGGGTAAGAGAACTAAATATGTTTTAAAATTTTTGCAAGTTCACTAGAACAGTTAGTTGCCTAAGAGCTGCTGACAGAAAAGAAACAAAAGTTCTCCTCCAAAGGCTGTTTCTTCTGGAATGAACAGGTTAAAAATTTAGTAACATGAAAGGTTGTAATTACTTGCCTTCCATACACCAGTTTGACTGCTTACACAAGCAAAACACTCCTCATAAGAGATTTGCTAATAAGAAGGCACTTTATAAACCTGCACACATAATAATAATCATGCCCACATGCCGAGAGTCCTCTTATAGTAAACACTGTTATGCTCATGATCTCTAATTCATAAAACAATTCTGTATAATAGGAATAATCCCCAGCCCTATTATATAAAACAAGAAACTGAGACTTAGAGAAGTTAAATACTGTGTAAGTTCACACAGCCAGTTAAATGACAGATTCAAGATTTAAACCCACCTATCACATGTCTTTTAATAATTGACTCCATATAGATTAGCACTTTGTATAGGCACAGATTATAAGATACCATTATTTTATTTATTATGGGTATTTTCTTATCATTTGTGAAATGTTTTAAGCTACTTATTAGGTGACATACTTCCATGTGTTGAAAACGGAAGGAATCTAGATAGTGTCCTTAGATTTTAACATCATGGATCAGAAAATTAGACACTACTCTCAAAGAACAGGTCCACATTTTGGCCATGGTTAGCTAATTTGCTCCCACTCTACATTTTATTTTTTAATTTTGCTTTGTGCAAGGAACTACAAAATAGCTCATGATGTGAGGTTTTAGCATGCAGGAGTGCTATAATCACAGGGGCTCTCACAGGTCTCTTGAAATTTACAAGAAGACTGTACAAGACAGACTGACTTGGCATCTTGTTGTCACACTATTCTTAGTGTGTAGGTCCTTCTTCTGCCCTCATATTCCTCCAGGAATTTGTTTTCTCTTACAACTTATGCTCTCTTTCCTTTATAGCTTCTAATGCCATAAGAAAATCATCTAATTCAGTCATATTTTGTATTATAACATAACATAAATTGCCACTATCTACAAATGATACCTCTTGGGACAATATTTAATTTATCAAAAGGAATTGATTTAAAACATGTTAAATTTACAGACTACATATTAAGTCATAGAGATTTCCTGTCTCATATATTTTACCTTGATACAACTTGAATCAACAAAATTACTTGTCCAGTCAAAAGTCATGAAAGTGCCCTAGCTGATAGCACAGTGGATAAGGCACCGGCCTGCAAACCCAAAGGTTGCAGGTTCGATTCACCAGCCAGGGCACGTAACAAGGTTGCAAACCAGGTCTCCAGTCAGGTCTGTGGCTGGAGGCAGGTGAAAAGCAACCATACATTGATGTCTCTCTCCCTCTCTGCCTCTCTCCCTTCCCCTCTTTCTAAAAATAATGAAATAAAATCTAAAAAAAAAAGTCATGAGAGTAAGGGTCATCCAATCTACCTTTAATTTTTTATTGTGGCATAATGGATATAACATATTAGTTTCAGGTATACAACATAATTTTATAATTGCATATTTTGCAAAATGATGACTGCAATAAGTATAGTTAATATCCATACTTACACAGGGTATACATTTTATATATAAAATGCGCTGGCAAAATTTTAGTAAAAATGAACAACATGCCACAAAAGTGTTATATTTTGAAATAAATTTATTCTTAAATACATATTCTAAATACATAAACACAGTCATTATTTTTTTAATTGTTTGAAAACGTCTCCATTTGCTGCAATAAGAGAACTGATTCAACTTCAGAATCTTGAGCATGCCTTGATGAACTTTTCTTTATCCATGGACATCATAATGTTTTCAATCTTAGCTTTAACAGCCCTTTTATTGGAATGAGGTTGTTTATTAACTTCTCTCTCACAAATGCTGCATACATAATAGTCTAAAGGATTTGCATCTGGTGAACTAGGTGGCCATATTCCCTTTGACCAGAATTCAGGTACATTGACACTGAGAAATTCTTGTACCTTTTTGGCATTCTATGCTGGTGCACTATCTTGTTGAAAAATAAAATGATGTCCATTTGCGACTTGCTTCATCCATGGTACAACTACTTCTCTCAAAACGTCAAGGTAAATATGCTGGATCTTCATTAATGATCTCCTGGATTCTGAATACAGTAGCTGGATTTGTGCAATCCTTGTGTACCTTATGCATTTTCCTTGTTGGTGTGGTGACATCAGGATCAGGGTCATACACCTTCTTCATGTTGTCAACTATAAGTAAAGGGATGTTATTGAAGTCCACAATTTCCTTAGCTGTTGGCCCTGCATGCAGTCCAAAAATGATGGTGGCTCTAGCATCACATAACCTTCGCCATAATGGTTACTCTCAGAACTTAATACTTTATAGCTGAAACAATTATGTTAAATCATAACCTTAGAAACATAGTTTTTCAAAATTAATAAGAAGTACATGAAATAAGGTGATACAAATTTATTGCCAATTGATTGCATGCACCATATATATATATATATACATATATATATATATATACACACACACGCACACACACATTTTTAGTGAGGAGGACTTTTAAGATATACTCTCCTATTTAGCAACTTAAAATGCAATAAAGTATTAACCATAGTCTGCACGCTGTACATTACATCCATAAGGTATTTATTTTATAACTGGAAGTCTGTACCTTTTGACTCCCTCTCCTGTTTCTCCTACCACTACTTCCCACCTTTGCAACGATCCATCTGTTCTCTGTATATATGTGCTTTTTGTTTGTTTGTTTGGTTGGTTGGTTTTTAGATTCTACAAGGTAAGATCACATGGCATTTGTCTTACTTTCTGTGATTTATTTCACTTAGCATAATGCCTTAAAAATTCATCCGTACTGCCATAAGTGGCAAGATGTCATTCTTTATAATGGATAATGAGTATTTTATTTTATATTTCACATATTATTTGTCATCCATTGGTGGACATTTGGATACTTTGTGTATCTTAGTTATTGTAAATAAAACAGCAATATAAATGGGAGTGCATATAGCTTTTCAAGTTAGTGTTTTTGTTTTCTTAGGAAAAATAACTAGAAATGAAATTGTTGGATAATATGGTTAATTATATTTTTTTGAGGAACCTCCATACTATGCACCCATTTATAGTCCTATCAACAGTGCACAGTATTCTCTCCTCCCCAAATACTTGCAAACAATTATTTTTCTTTTATGAAAATAGTCATTCTAATAAATATGTGGTGATATCTTATTGTAGTTTTGCTTGTAGTTCCCTGATAATTAGTGATGTTTAGCATCTTTTCATGTACCTGTTGGCCATGTCTATATCTTCTTTGAAACAAATGTCTTTTCAGATCATCTGATCATTTTAAATTTTGATTATTTTGTTTTCCTATTGCATTGTATGAGTTCTCTATATATTTTGGGTATCAACTCTTTATCAGACTTATGATTTGCAACTATTTTCTTGCATTCAGTAGATTGCCTTTTCATTTTGTTGATAATTCCTTATGCTATGTAGAAGCTTTTCAGTTTGATGCAGTCATACATTTATTTTTGCTTTTGTTGCCTTTGCTCTTGGACTCAAAAAAAAAAATAAAAAATAAAAAAAAGAAAGAAAGAAAGAAAGAAAAGAAAAGAAAAAGGAAAAGAAAACTCATCACCAAGATCCATCATATCAAAAAACTTACTGCCTATGTTTTCTTCTAGTATTCTTGTTGTTTCAGGTCTTATATTAATCTTTAATCCATTTTGAGTTGATTTTTGTGTATGATATAATAGTTTGATTTTATTCTTCTGAATATGGCCATCCAGTTTTGAATATCCTTTCCCCATTGGATATTCTTGGTTCCTTTGTTGTAAATTAATTAACCACCTGTGCATGGCTTTATTTCTGGACTCTATTTTATTCTGTTGATCTCTGTTTCTAATTTTATGCCAATACCATGCATTGCAATATAGTTATTTTATTTTTATTTATTTATTTATTTATTTTTGAATTATAGAACCATCAGAATCAAGGGTTGAAGAGAACTTCTCTTTCTTTTATTCTTTTTTAAATATTTTATTTATTATTTTTAGAGAGGGGAGAAGGGAGGGAGGCAGAGAAGGAGAGAAACATCAATGTATGGTTGGCTTTCACCTGCCTCCAACTATGGACCTGGCTGGAGACCTGACTTGCAATCTGGTTATGTGCCCTGGCTGGGAATTGAACAGGTGATCCTTGGGTTCATAGGCTGGCACCCTTCTACTGAGCTATCAGCCAGGGCACAATATAGTTTAATAGGTATTATAGTATTGTATAGCTTTGAAATCTGGTAAAAAGCCATTAATGCAGGGTCATAAATCCTGATTCTTTGTTAAGTCTAGTACTAACTAATATGTAAAGCATATTACAACAGTGCTGCTGTTCATAATCTATGCCTCATCTTAAGGCACAAAGTAAAGGGTGTGATCACTGTAATAGGTTATAATTATGTACTACCTGATCTGTGGCTAGATAAATTCAAAATTGAAGGCTTTGAGGAAAGTTGGGGATCTTTTCTACTGGTGTTGAATAGCAAAATGTTCCATGATTCATCCTTCTATGTATAGGGCTCTCTGATAGTAAGTTCAGCTTAACATCTTCCTGAAAACTGTTATGCACAAATTAGATTCATATCTGAAAACACTATGCAATAATTGAATTCCAATAACCTCTACAACTTAAATATATGAAATTTATTCAAGGAATACCAGACACCAAATATAACACTGCCCTTTGGAATTCATGATTTGAGATGTCTTTGAAAGTAAGATTGCTTTTAATAAAGATGCCATTTTACTGCCTTCATAACTAAACTTCCTTGGCCATGATTCCAGAGTTGTATTTAATCTTATTCTGATAGTCCACAACTTTCATATCCTAAGTGTATTTCATAACAAGTCTTTAGTAATTGCTGGTAAAATAGCTGCAAAAATGTATTTTCACATTTTAAGAACTAACTGAATAGGACAGTAAAAGCTGAGTAATCTTAATTAAACTTAATAAAATTAAGACAATTCAGAAAAAAGATTATTGATGTATAAATGAATTTCCTTCAGCTTTTTATCTACCAAATTAAATTTTTTACACATGTACACTAATTCTGCCCCATCATGTTACCTTTCGTATAAAACTCAAAGAGCACTCTCATAGAGTTCAGAAGTCCACTAAGGGAAATTTACAGTAGAGTCTTGCTCCCTTAAAAATTTCTAATTTAACAAAATTTTCAAAATTTCACAAAAATTTGCCAATGTTTATGTCAATATATACTGCAGAAACATAGCTATTACCCTGAATGCTATAATGTAAAATGCAATAGGCCCTACATATTTAAAATATTTTGTCACATTGTTGTTTTATGCTAGGAGTTAAAATAATGAATAAGTTATTTCATAGCTAGAAATAATCATAGCAGAAATACATACTTGTGTATGTATCTATTTATTTATCTCAAGAATAATAAGTATTTCCTACCTATATTCTGGTAGTCAGAAAACAGATAATCATTTACTTGAAAAATGAAGTATGAAAATAAATTTTTGATGTTAAAATATTGCATCAACAGCCAATAATTTTAATGAATAGAACAAAATAATAAGTACACATTATAACATAATAAAATAAAATGTAAAGATTTAATTTAGAAGAGAAATGGTCAGCTATCTCCCCCAAATTATTAATATTTAAAAATCACTACAGATATAAAATTGAAGTGGTTACCTTCATAAATTAATAATCCCCTTGACTAACTGATAGATTCAAAATGAAAATCTATCTTTATATGAATATCATAGAGAAATAGAACCGAAGGTAGTTTTCACTACAGGCTTTTAAGCCTAAACTATGGTCATAATATAAATATGTGCCAGAGAGCAAGAGAGAGTGAGAGAGAGGGAGAAAGAGAGAGAATTAATATGTGGGGGAGGGTGGGAACGGAATGAGAATCTTAAGGGACAGACCTACCCCAGCAAATACATGCTAAGTTTAATTGTGCAATAATTGAATTCTAATAACAACTTTACACCTGAGGAAAAGTAGATAGCATTCACCAGATTCTAAATGGAATTTTTGATTTATCCAAATTGCTAGTGCCACTTTACATTCCTGCTTTTTGTTTCTTTCTATACAGTAAAAGTTATAGTCACAGTGTGTCATGACATCTTCTAAGAGAGCCGTTGTACCTTGCAGGCTGGGTTTGATATTGATTATGGATGTGATGTTGGTTTTCATTCAATAGTAGCTGCAGCTTGTGGTTTTCCAATTTGGGAATTAAATCAACAAAGCTGAAGCTGACAGTGCAATGGAAAACTATGAGAGTGCTCATTTTTGAGAGAGTATCATGAAGAAATCCAATCTTATACCCATTATTTTTTAATATATTAAGATGAATATTCAAGCAATATTAGTTATAGCCTTACCTAAGAAGATACTGAGATTTTAGGAGATGGTGACATGAATTCACAAACCATTTTTCAAGAAGGGTCCTAAATAGGTCAGAACTAGTCAACACCTGAATTCAAATTCTAGCTCTCTCTCTACCAACTTCAGGGGCTTAAGATAACTTGCCTAACATTCTGGGGTTCTCATCACCACACACACACACACACACGCACACACACACGTGCACATACACAGATGGTCACTGTTTGAAGTGATGGGTATGTTAACCAATCTTATTGGTAATCTTTTACCATATATATGTATATCAGCTCATTGTGTTATATATCTTAAACTTTTTAAACTTATATGATTTATATCTCAATTAGAGCTCAATAAATTAGACAAAATAAAATAAAATTGGGGCCAAAAATCTTTTAAAATGGCATTTCAAGACATTGCAGTGTAGCAGAGTCAATGTAAGAACCTGAGTCCCATGGATTTTTCAATATTTTTGGAATGTTATAAAATACTTTCATGATTAAATCTTGCACAGAGATAAAGAGCATTAAAAAATAAGATAAAATAGATACAATATTCATTCATTCCTCAAAGTGAAATAGAACCAATAAATGGCAAGCAGGATAAGACAATGTGGAGACAACAATCATCAACTTTCTCCTCTGGGAAATAAACCTGTGAGCAGATTTTTGCCCAGCTCTATGGGGATGCAAAGAAAAGGGCAGCTCTTTTTGAACAGAGAACCTGATGAAGGCTTTATAGAGAAGGTAACAGCCTCTGAAAGAAACAGGTTTTCTTTGTGAAGAAGGGAGAAAGGAATTCCTGGTAGTAGAAAGGCAGGCAAAGTGACAGGAAGGTAAATTAAGGCCTCCCCTACTTTCAGGATGTGATAAAAACTTGGATGTGCCTGGGATGGGAAAACAATGAAAAGTAATAATGGGCGGTGAGACTTAAAATGATAACCAACATATGATTGACAAGTAATTTGCTTCCAACCTATAGGTTGGTTTAGGAAAGGGGTTAAATTTATCCAGAAAAATATTTTCCTGTAGGTAATTCTTTGAGCAGGAGTATTTATTATACAGTGGCTTTATAGTTAGAGACTAAACACCACTGTAATAGTTAATATATAATTTTTTAATACTTTCTGTTTCTTTTTATTTTGTGTTGATCTTAAGACTTTCCTTACAAAACCCAATTTGTAACATGGCACTACTATTGAGTAGGAGACATAATATCCTTGCTTTTAAATGAGTGTGTGTGCCTAACAAAAAAAAAAAAATTTAACTTAAAACTAGGAGAATGTCCTTCTGTTATTGAATATTATAGTTATAAATCCTGTTGAAACCAACTACTCCACTCTAAGTACAAAGATCAATCTTTGTCTTCCTTAGGTTTATTGGTGAATGTTAATTAACATTCCTCAGTATAACCTTAAGTGTAACTTGCTGGTCCTCTCTGAAGGTCATGTTATTTTTAAGAAATATGAACAAATCCATAATTAGTTTAAATGCAGACATAGCCTGTTTTATAAAAAGTGAATATAATAGTTTAAACTAAGATCTCCAGTGTGGCTTGGAGATTGAGAGGTTGTTTGTTTCCCAGCTATGATGCTGCATCAAAATAATACCATCTAAGAATGACACCACATAAACATAGAGCAGAAAGATGGGATTTAAGATAAGGTGTAGCAAAAATAGTTGGATTTATTTTATTAAGATGCACTTATTGGTAAATTAATATTGGAATAATGAAGTCCCTGTTTGTTCCCAAAAGATATCATTAGCTCCACAGCAAGTATGTAGGGACTTCAATTTGACTGGACTATCACTCCATTATGGATTAGCCATGTTGGACATTAAGTCAAGAGCCTGAATAAGGTGAGAATCTTAAAAATTAACATAATTGATTGAGGGTACATTTTTCTGATTCCTGGTCACCACCTAATGCTTTCATTTTGGTTTTAATCTCTTAGGCTCTGAAAAAATTTACATGTATTTCATTAGAATGGTTTAAGAAAATGCATTTTTGAGGAAAGAGTAATGATGTATACATAACTATATCCATTTTCTATCAGTATTAATGAAACCATTTTGGCCATTCATTCCTGCCAAAACAACACTTTGGTGCTAGTTGTCTATTATACTAAACTGTGAAATTATGGGAGGAAATTTGTGAGAAGTAATAAATAACATTTACAAGTCCTGTTTGGGAGGTTATGTAGGAAACAAAGATTGAAAGTTTGGAAAGAGTTAATATTTTTAACAATGTATTATTTTGCACAAAATATTATATGATTTTGACCAAGTCACTAGGTTAATATATTGTAAGGAATGAGGGAATCACAAAACCACATAATCTTTATCAAAATGGATTTTTTTTTCTTTTTTTTTTTTAACTTTATTGTTGTTGTATTACATCTATCCCCTTTTTGCTCCCCTCTGTCCCCCTCCCCACCCACCCATTCCCCCCAAAGTCAATCCCACCTGTTGTCCATGTCCATGGTTCCTTTATACTAGGTTCTTCTCTAAGCTGCTC
>PVIW01012223.1:0-33223 GCA_004026585.1 Noctilio leporinus | reverse complement strand
TACATGGGCCTTCAGGCCTATCTTAGGGAGGAACATCGGGTAATTCCTTTAGTAGCAGGTAAACCAACATCTTTTCTTATGAATATGCCAGGCCACTTACTAATTCCTCAATTCCAATTGTTGGGGTTGACTGCATGGTGTTGCAAGTGTCCACTACTCCACTGCTTCCATGCTCCTTAGAAGAATAAGTCTTTGCTAAGATAATCAAGTCAAGCTTAAAGCCCAGATACTCATACTGTTGCAGAACCCCAGCCTCTGCTGTTCTGGAACAGCTGTGGGGTCTGATTGGCCACCTCCAAGAAGCAGGACTCTCAATAAAAAGTTTAGTAAAAGGAGGTTTATTTAAAGGGTTTCACTGCCCTCTCCTGCCAAACCAGTCCAGTTTCAGAATCTGCCAGTCAGAGACACGACCTTTCTGAAAAGCAGAAGTTAACAGCTCAGTATTCCCAGTCCCAGTTCAGTATGTCAGGCATCTCCCACGAATCCATGCTTGGGTAGGCAGGTCCCCACAATTCCAGCCCCCATCAGCCAGGCCACTGTGCTTTCTAGGCAGGTTTCACAGTGAGTCTCCTCTTTCCTGCTCTGGCTCTAATTCAAAACTGCATGACCATGGCTCCCTCAATTTTCAATGCTGACTCAGAGCTCTATCCATCATTGTTATGAAAAGTACCTGGAAAGTTGTATCATCTCCTTGCCCCCTCTGCAAAACATGTGCTGTAAGGAAGTTGGAGGTCCCTTCCCTGGTCTGTGCTCTCTGCTCTGTTACACTTCCCTTTTTTCAGAGCTCACATGGCATGCATTTTTCACCTCTCTCTGTCCAACCCCGTTCCCTACTCTCTTCCCTCCAGTAATTATGGAACACAGTGAGTATGGTCTCTCACCTTTGGGCTAAAGGAGATGCTGCACTGAGGGATGGGGCAGTAGAGAGATAGGGATGACCAAAGGGATAGTGGCCTTTGGGAGCCCTACTAATAAACAGCACACTCTGACCCACCATATGGATTCCTTAGCTTTTTCTGTTTCTAAACCAGGTCAGGGGTGGGGGGAGTCTGTTGTGAGCTTGTAACATTTCTCTCCACCCCAGGTGGCTTTTAGCAACTCACTTTGCCCCTGAATACTTCTCTCAAGAGCAGCAAAGAAGTAGGGGCAATGTTAACCCTGCCAGGTAAGTGTCTTGAGCTCTCTCCTCAGAGAAACTGTGCCTTCTCCAGCGTAAGGAGGAAGAGCGCCAGCTCCCCACCCGCCCTGTGGGCTCCAACCGAACCCGCCCCCCACAGCAAGCGCACCTTAGCCTGCACCCTTCCTTTATTAGTGTTCAGCTACATGCTGTGCCCTGAAAAAACACAAATTTCATTTCGAGTCTTTTGGAACATCATACAAAGGAAATGACACTGGCTTGTCTACTGCTTGCTTTGTTTATTCAAAATTAGGCTCTCAAGATTCACCGCTGTAGGTGTGCGTGGCTGCGGTGCTTTTCGGGTGTTGGTTGCTCTCTAGGCTCCATTGTGCTAACCCGCCACGTTTCAGCCCTCTCAAGTTGGTTATCTGTATCCGCTTAGGATGTGTTCGTTTTTGTGTTGGAAAAACACTAGCGCCATAAACAGCCCGCTGCACACGTGCCTGCTGTGGCGCACACACGTTTCTAAGGCGCAGCATCTGCGGCTTTCTACCCGGCGGTCTTTCCTCGCTGCTGTGGAGGCGTTCTGTCCTCCATCCTTTCTGGGTAGTGCCTGTGTCACTGCAGCTGCTACACACCTCTATGCCCAGTTTGTGGCCTGTGTTTTTTACTGTTGTGTAGTGCGCGTTCATGAATAGAGGCCAATTTGAATATACTACAAGTTATTTCTTCCTTCTACCTAATTTAGGATACTTTTCCCAGGCCGTGTGTGCACATGTGTGTGAACAGTTTTTTCCAGAATCATTCATGAAAGTGCTTCCCCTTCTCAACTGATCTGTAACTCCATCTCTGTTACACAATTTTTGTGGGGGGTGAAGGGGGGTAGTTCTCCATTTTGCATAGGTCCTGAGTGGCCCCATAGCACACAGTCTGAAATAGTGCAGTGATGGTAGGGCAGCTGCTACCTTGTGACTCTTCTTCAGAGCTCTTTGTTACACTGTTTAATTTTAGAAATGTCTTCACAAGTTAAAAGGAAGCAGTTAGAATTTGATCTGGAAGCTTTAATTCTATAGACAATTTGGGGGAGAATGGGGATTTTCAATGCACTGAATCTCCCTATTGAACTTAGTATCTCTCTGTTCATCTGTTACCATCTCTTAGTTATTGCTGAGTGTCTTGCAGCCAAGTTTCATGTGTTTCCACATAAAGGCTTTGTACAGAAAGGACTTGTTAATTTCTATATTGTGGTTACAAGCATTATCTTTTCCAAAAGATACATTTGTTGTCACAAAGCAATGCAATTGAATGTCATAATGGGTCATGTTCTGGCAAACTTGGTAGAGTCCAGAATTGATTCTGATAAGTTATCATTGGATTCTTTTCAGTTTTCCCTAAAGGCAATAATGCCAACTTTAAATTTTGGCTTTTTCCCCCCCTCTCAGACCTTTTATTTTATGGTTTTGTCTTTCTGCATGGCCATGTACAGTCAAAGCTGGTGATGGGGTCCAGCCTGCCTGGCTCCCTAATCTGTGCATTTTGTAGACACTCTTTATCAGATTGAGGAAGTTCTTTTTTCAATTTCTGGTTTATTGAGTGTTTAACATAATAGAGGCTGAATGTTAGGTGAACATTTTTGTGAAAGTGTCTTTTACAAAATTTATATGGTTTTTCTACTTTCTATCTTTAATGCTATGAATCACAGTGATCTTTCTACTGTTAAATTAACTGTATTCTTGAAATAAAATCATAAAACCCCAATTTCACACATATTACCTTTTTCATCCATTGCTAGATTGTGGTTACTATTTATGCAGGATGCTTGCGTATGCTGATATTAGCTGGTCATTTTCATTTTTGAGTTTGCTCTGGTTTGGGAGTCAGGATTATACCAGTCACACTGTCAGAGCTGGGGCAAGGGTTGTCTTTTTTGAAATTTCTGTAAGATTAAGTGTCAGATCAGACTTAATTGTTCCTTGAATGTTTGGAATACTCCCCGTCAAGTAATTTAGATTATGTGTATCTTTTATTGGAAGGATTAAAAATATTAACTTAATTTCTTTATTGGTTAACAGGGATACTCATATATTTCTTTTCTTTTTAAGAGAAAGTAAATGAATTTATTTTTCTCATTACATACGCCTGGTATTTTGCTATTCACAAGCAGGTTTGTATCATAATTTCATTATCATTCATATTAAGCCTGAGGTTACTGAAAAATACTTCCAAAATATTTCAACAAAGTATTCTTCAAATACTTTAAAATACCATTTTGAAGCTGCATATCAATGTTACGAGTCAATTTCTTAATAGGGTCTTGTGATGCTAAGTTTCATCTGCATCTATTATGAGCTGTTTAAAGTTTGCCAAGACACAGCTCTAAGTGCCCGACCCTCTTTTTTTTTTCAGTAATGTCTGAGTCTCTCTGGAAATTTCCTACTCACTCCTTTCAGGATTTAATACAAATATCACCTCCAGGAACCTTTCCATGTCTATTTCTCTTTCTTTCTTTCTTTTTTTTAAAGATTTTATTTTATTATTTTTAGAAAGAGGGGAAGGGAGAGAGGCAGAGAGGGAGAGAGACATCAATGTATGGTTGCGTTCCACCTGTCTCCAGCCACAGACCTGACTGGAGACCTGGTTTACAACCTGGTTATGTGCCCTGGCTGGGGAATCAAACCTGCAACCTTTGGGTTTGCAGGCCGGCACCTTATCCACTGTGCTACCAGCCAGGGCTCTTTCTTTTTATCATGTCTATTTCTTATGCCAAATGGTATACCGAATGAACAGGATACCTCCCCTATATATCCATATGTATACACTGTTATTCACAAGGTCTCTTAAGGACAATAATAATGTTCATTGAAATAAACTTAAATAGGTGGACTAAGCATTTACTTGGGAAATATTCATTAAACAATTACTATATGCTAGTCACTATGTTAGAAACTTAACTAAAAAGCAAAAAACAAACAGAAAACTGAAGCTAGTCCTTGCCATAGAGAGCTTTAATGTGACTTTGGTGAAATCTAAATTAAAGAGATTTCAATAAAACAGTAGCTGTCAACCTTGACTTCATGTTGTAATCATTTGTGGAGCATTAAAATAGATATAAAATGCCTGGATGCCACTCTCAGAGACTCTAACTTAATTATCCCTTTTAAAATTAATTAATTGTCAGGGTGCCCCTGGAAAGGTGTTAGGGCATGAAGCCCCACACAGGCCAGGCCAAGCCTGTAAGACTTGACTGGAAGCCCGGGGAAAGCTAGGCGCATACAGGCCTGGATGCTGTACCCAGGGGCCCCAGTGGGAATCTGGCCATAACAATATTCCATATGACCTTTGGAGCTTTCCCTGTTCTTTTACCTCATTTGATAGCTCTATTGTACCAGCAGCAGAGGTGTTAATTTGGACTTTAAATGAACACACCCTGATTTGAGGAAGATCTCGGTGTTCCTTCAATTGTTATTCCTTAATAGGATCCATTTTCTATAATTAGCACAGTTTAACATTGACTGATGTGCTTTACATACCTACTACATGCCCTTAAACTAACTGCATTCAATAAAAGATCTGAGAAAATGGCAAATGAGGCTTTTGTCTCAGAGGCACTAGCTGGCCTTCTTCTTCATAGCACAATCTGCCTGGGAAGTATTAATTTCATCTGCAGCATCAGTTGGATCTCTGCGGGTTGGGGTCCACAACAATTAATTAATCATTGACTTTTAAAAAAGGTGATAAAAGGTTTATTTTATTGACTCTTTTTTCTCATAGTGTGCCATTTAAAAAAAATATTTTATTTATTATTTTTCTGAGAGAGGGGAAGGGACAGGGGCAGAGAGGGAGAGAGATATCAATATATGGTTGCCTTTCACCTACCTCCAGCTAAGGATCTGCCTGGAGACCTGGCTTGCAACCTGGTTATGTTGCCCTGGCTGGGAATTGAGCCATCGACCTTTGGGTTTGCAGGCCAGCCCCTTATCCACTGTGCTACCAGTGAGGGTTCTATGCCATTTTTTTGTTAACAACTTTTCACCTTTGGGGAGTTATGTTTTTTTTTACACTTAAACTGTTCCAAAAACAAAGTAGTTAAACAAAATAGAGAGCAAAATAAGGATAAATATGAGATTTCTTGAAAGCAAGTGGACGTACAGCATTCACACAGCAGTCTGAAGGATTATAGAGGACACCATTTCTGTCTCTCTGTGTGACCATGCAAAAAACATATATTGGGTCATGCAAATATCATATGCAATTAGAATTTATTGTGTATGATATTCTTGGACTAAATGTGTCTGCCTAAAACCATAATGTTAAAACATTAATTGTTGACTTTAAAAAATTTTATGTATTGTTGTTGTTTTACAATGGTTTCATTTCCCCCTATTTTGTCCCTATTTTTCCTCCTTTGCTCTCCTCTGCCCTGCGCCCCCAGCTCCTACAGTCAATCCCCACCCTGTTGTCCATGTCTATGAATAATTTATACATGGTCCTTGACTGACCTTTAACCTTCTTTCTTATCTCTCTCTCCCTCCCCTCTGGCCACTGTCAGTCTGTGTCTTGTTTCCACACCTCTGGTTCTATTTTGCTCATTTGTTTGTTTTGTTCGTTAGGTTCCTCTTATAGATGAGACCATATTGTAATTATCTCTCACTGCCTGGGTTATTTCACTAGGCATAATACTCTCCAGTCCCATCCATGCTTTCTTTCTTCTGCACAGTATTCCATTGTGTAAATTGTACCAGTTTTTTTTATCCATTCACCCATTGATAGGCACTTAGGCTGTTACCAGCACTTGGCTATTATAAATAGCACTGCTATGAACACAGGGGTGCATAGGTTCTTCTGAATTGGTGTTTCAGGATTCTTAGGGCATAATCCCAGCAGTGGGATCACTGTATCAAAAGGCAGTTCCAGTTTTAGTTTTCTGAGGAAATTCCATACTATTTTCCACAGTGGCTGCACCAGTCTGCACCTCCACAATAATGCACCAAGGTTCCCTTTTCACCACAGCCTCGCCAGCACTTGCTGTTTGTTGATTTGTTAATGGTGGCCATTCTGACAGGTATGAGGTAGTATCTCACTGTGGTTTTCAATTTATTTCTTTCTTCTTGATTCAGTTCTGGTTTCATTTTATTTTCTAGATACTTATTCATTTTATGTAATTTTTCAAACATTTGTAATTAGGGTGCTCCTAATGCCTACTGTCTGTGCTTACTGTGCCTGTTCTCATTTTTTTTCTCAATTATTCAGCCAGAAGTTTGATTTTTAAAGAACCATCTCTAGACTTTGTTGGTTCTAGTATATATAAACAAGCCAAATTTCAATGACAAAGTAGGCTGAGCTATCTACAGACTCTAGATGTACCTTTTCACCTGTAGACCCTGGAGAGAATGGCTGTGATCAGAACCTGGAGGTGCCTCATGAGGTAGTGAGGTGGGAAAGGGGCTTCTCTCCTTTTCCCTGAAGAAGAGGGGTCTCCTGGTTATGGGGATGAGAAGCTTGGAGTAGGTCAGCAGCACGGTGAGCAGGGCAGGTTGCATTGCTTCTCCTTTACTTTTGAGGAAATGCTTTCTTTGGAGGTTGGGAATAGGGAGGCTGAAGTTGTTTCCTTCAACTCCTGGGTATTGAATTTGAGGGAAGATTTTTCAAATTCATGGATCTGAAAGGCATGAGCAGTGATCAGTTAAACCAGTGTCATAGGTCAGGCCCTTACCTTGTCTGGTGGGATTTAGCACCACCTGCCCCTCAGCACTTTGAAACTCCTAGTTTTGGACAAGGGCTTTTATTACCCATTATCTCCACTTGCTGCAATCCTTTGAATAATCATTAGAAGTGGAAGATTACGATAACGTACAATGAAATGCAATTATATAGGAATGAGAATGAACAGCTAAAAATGGATACAACAGGATAGGAGAACCTCACAAAACAATTTTGAATGAAAGAAACTAGACACCTATAAGGATATACTGTGCTTTTCAATGGAACAGCAGACACAGGCAAAACTAATCTAGTGCATTGGAAGTCAGGATAGTGGTTACTCGTTTAAGGTGAGCAGAGAGAATGACCCAGTGCTTCTGTGTGCTGGACGATGTGCTGGTGCTTTGCCTTTATGTCATTCCTTCAACTTCTCTCTGGTGTAGACAGCATGCCAGTTTCATAGATAACAAAGAGGAGGATCAAAGAGGTTAAGTTACCTGCTCAAGGTCCCAGAGCTACCAAGAGTAACACCAGGATTCTAACACTGCATGGGGACAACTCCAGAGCCTACATTCATGTATGAGGTAGACCATGGGCTTAGTTGACAAATATGTCTTTGCTCACTGCTGAACTGAGGAACTCTGACTCAAAATTGATCACATTTGTGTCTTCATAAGCAACCCATTTTGCACAGGAATATTTTCATGAGAAATGTGCTAGTGAAACTGGCTCTGCTTACCTTGTTAGGTGAGTTGTCAGAGTGAACCTGTGTTTGGGGAAATAAGAGTTACCACTCTATAAAAATGCAGAGATGACAAATGGCCTTATAGTCATGGTGTTCCTGAGCTATAGTGATTTCCAGCTGAAGGAGGTGGCAGGTGTTGAGAGGGTAGGGTGGGGAGGGGGTCCTGTGATCACTTAAGGAATATCCTTCCTTCAGATTCTCTGCTCCAGACCCAAGGTGATAGGACCAGCTGGTGGACAAGAGTAGAGCCACAGAGGCCTCAGTCCACCTCTGAAGGTTTATTCCTGTTCACAAGGATTTGATTTTTGCTTGACAACAGGCACCAGTGGCAAGGACGGGCACGGAGACCCACATTAACCAGAGCACCACAGGACAGGAAAAGTCTCACCAGAATAAAGTGCCTACACCCAAAATAGAGACAGGGGGCAGGGGCAGGGGGAGGGGGAGGGGGAGGAACAACTCCTGGAAAATGTCCATCTCACTCAGCTCTGCCTGGTCTGGCCTAGTGAGCCTCTTCCAGGGTTGCATCTCAGCAGAATCTTTTGTGGCTAGAAGGGTGTGAGGACCCACCTTAAAGTTGGGAAGTGGAGAACAATTCTAGAAATTCAGAAGTTTCCAGGTATTTGGGAATCCAGGATTCCCTGCTAAGGCAGGGCGCATGGTGGAACACATGAGCTCTTCCTGGGTGACAGCTTTACTGACTGTAATTGGAGGCTGAGGGTTTGTGCTCTGTTGATTCCCCTAAATAAACACCAGAAACTATGACTGCCATTCCCAAGTACAGGGCCTTCTGTTCCTTGAAGTAGGAAGGACACTGTGACTGCCATTCCCAAGTACAGGGCCTTCTGTTCCTTGAAGTAGGAAGGACACTGTCAGCAATACCTTGGGGTGAGGGGTGGGGGTTCCTCAGTGTTCATTTATACCAGATTCAGTACTGGTTTTCCTTCTGGGGCCCCCTCTCCAGTGCACCCACCATCCCCTCCAATGTGCACCTGTTTCCTGCTGGCCTGACGTTCACATAGGTCCCTTCTTTAAAACTGCTTCTCTGCCGGCTTCTACCGTCACATCTTTCCCTTCTCAAGGTAGATGATTTTTTTCTCACTTATTTATTTCCCAAGAGGCTTTTGGCTTCTACTTTTTCTTAGGTTCTCTTCCTGCCCTGCCCCTTGCTTCTCCTTCTCCTCCTATGCTTGACAGAACACATGAGTCGCTTTTTCCTGCTCCTCTTTTCATATTTTCATTTCTTTTCTTTCTTAGACCTTGATTTCCCTTACTGATGGACAAAGGAGCACAATGAGATGTGTCCCCTCTAAACCAGACTATGGCAGTAACTGTGCCAGAGAGAGTAGGATGCAGGAAGTTTGAAGACCAGGGAAAAAGCTGCCACAGAAATTAGTGCTGAGAAGCAGGGATTTAGAAAAGAGGAGCAGATCCAGGTCCGGGGACATGCATTTCTTTCCCAAGCATTGGTGGTTCGTTAACCCTGAAGAAAGCGGGACAAGGGGAAAGGCCATCATACCCTCCAGTCTTCCTGATATACAGATAGTACACCAGCGCCGTTACCACAGCCACTCCAGCCAGGACTCCAAGCACAATGCCAGCAATGGCCCCACCTGAGAGGCCAGGACTTTGTGGTGTTGAATCATCTGTCATGAAAAGAGAAGAATGAATGAAGGTGACATTATTTTACAGTGCGGGTATCCTGGTAAACAACTCTCAACCTGAAGAAGTCTCTACTTGTTCCTCCAAGGGAAAAATTTTCTGTGGGAAGGTTTCTGTGCTGATTATATGGTTATGTCCTTGTATTTTTTTCTTTCCCTGTATTTGTACATGCATGGTTAGACTTGCCTTAATTCCACCCTGACAATTCTGCACTCATATCTTAAAAATATTTTTGGAGCTTTAGAAATGTGAGAAAAGCTGATTACCATTTTTGTAAGTGACCACTTCCTACCTTTTCATGGTTGCATTTTTTTTGTGTACCAGGTGTGGCAGCATGAATATGTGCCACCCAAGTCTCCTGTGGTGGGGACTTAACTGGCTGCAGGTGGTGCGTTGATCACTTCCCTTGTACAGAGACTACGCTTCCCAAGGCTCCCAGCTTATGAAATAAGCTCAATTCTGTGAGAAATGGCTCTCCTCTGATGAGTGACTTTAGCTCAAGGTCTCCCCATCAGCCTTACAGGTACTTTCTTAGAACCACACTGTACCCTAAAACTGACTTCTCCTTCTCCTTCCCAGGAATCAGATCTGCATCGTGGGCTGAGCATCTGCCAGGCTCCTCCCACTTTCATCCCACTTTCCTTCACAGGCACTTTTCCCAATAAATACTTCGTGTATCTAATCCTGTGTTGCCTTCTCTCTGGGGGTGACTAACAAACTAGACTAGAAACTTGGCACTCAACTCCTTTTTTCTTTTCCTTTGTTTAGTCAGTAACCATGTCCCAATGATTTTTGGTGTAATGTTCCTCCTACTCCCCGTATAAAAATCATTTTGCATCTGCTGTTTCTTCTTTTTATTTCTGTTGTTCTCAATAGTCAATTCAAAATTGATGGTTAATATTGATGCTGGCTACTGTTATGAGGTACTTACTATGTGCCAGGCTCTGTGCTAAATCCTTAACTTATATCTCATCTGATTTCTATAATAAATCTATTTGATAGATATTATTTTTATTTATTTATTTATTTATTTATTTATTTATTTATTTTTTTAATTTTTATTGTTGTTGTATTACATCCATCCCCTTTTTGCTCCCCTCTGTCCCCCCACCCACCCACCTATTTTTATTTTGCCGATGAAAAACTTGAGGCCTACAGTGGTGAAAGATTTACTCAAAGTCTTTTGACTAGTAAGAGGTGAAACTGGGATTTGACTCTAGGACTACCTGACTTCATAGAAGCTAATGATAATAATAGTAGTAATAACAGCTAACACTTATGAAACATTTCCATTGTGTATGACATTTTGCTAAGGCATTAACTGATTATTACATTAAATATTTAACACAATACCATGAAATAGGTACTTGTATTGTAACTTTCAGTTGTGAGATATGAGGCTCAGAGAAGTTAAGAATCTTGTGCAAGAAATATGTACTTGTAAATGCTTACTTTAAAAAAGAAGATTTCAGCCCTGGCTGGTGGCACAGTGGATAAGGCACTGGCCTGCAAGCCCAAAGGTCACTGGTTTGATTCCCAGTCAGGGCACATAACCAGGTTGCCAGCCAGGTCTCCAGCCAGGTCACCAGCTAGAGGCAGGTGAAAGGCAACCATACATTGATGTTTCTCTCCCTCTCTGCCTCTCTCTCTTCCTCTCCCTCTGGAAATAATAAAGTCTTTAAAAATAAATAAATAAATAAATCGAAAACTTCGTAATTTTAAGTGCTTACTTTATTATTTAAAACAATTCTTAAAATTATTTTTAGAGAGAGGAAATGGGAACGAGGCAGAGAGAGAGAGAGACATCAATGTACAGTTGCTTTTCACCTGCCTCCAGCTATGGACCTAGCTGGAGACCTGGCTTGCAACTTGGTTATGTGCTCTGGCTGGGAATTGAACCAGCAACCTTTGGGTTTGCAGTATGGTGCCTTATCCACTGTGCCACTAGCCAGGGCCAGTGCTTACTTTAAAAAAGAAGAAAGATCTCCAATCAATAGCCTGACTTTACAACTTAAGGAACTAGAGAGTAAAGAACAAAATAAACTCAATAGCCAAAGGAAGGGAACAATAAATATTAAAAATAAATAAAATGCAGAATAAAAAGAAAGGAGGGAAAAATCAATGAAACCAAAAGCTGCTTCCTCAGAAAAGATGAACAAAATAGACAAACCTTTAACTAGATTGATTAAGGAAAAAAGAGAAGATTCAAAATGCTAACATTAGGAATAAGAGTGGGGACTTTACTAACAATTCTAAAGGACAAATAAGAATTCAAATAGTATTATAAATAACTGCCTGACAACAAATTGGACAACTTAGAGGAAATGAACAAATTCCTAGAAACACAAACCAATTGTGATGGAATCACAATCAAGTAGAAAATATGAACAGACCTATAAGTAGTAAGGAGATTGAATCAGTACAAGCATTTGACAAAATTCAGTATCTTCTTGTTCTTCTTCTTTTAAGATTACATTCATTATTTTCAGAGAGAGGGTAGGGAAGGAGGAAGAAGGGGAGAGAAGCATCAATGTATGGTTGCCTTTCACCTGCCTCCAGCTAAGGACCTGGCTGGAGACCTGGCTTGCAACCTGGGTATATGCCCTGACTGGGAATTGAACCAGTGACCTTTGGATTCATAGGTCAGTGCCAATGCACCGAGCCACACCAGCCCAGGCTCTTTAAAAAAATAAAAATAGAAATACTCAAACTAGAAGGAAACTACATCAACATTGTAAATGTCATTTATGAAAAAACCTACTGCTAACAAGATTCTCAACTGTGAAAGACTGAATGTTCTTTTTTTCCCCCCTAAGATCAGGCAGAAGACAAAGACCCCTGTTTTTGCTATTTTTAGCCAAACATTATTGGAAGCCTTAGCCAGGAATTAGCAAGAAAAAGAAATAAAGCGCATTGGAGTTGCAAAGGAAGATGTAAAATGATCTGTTTTTATATGATATGGTCTTATATGTAGAAACCCCCAGGACCCCACAAAAAACCTATTAAAACTATAAACAAATTCAGCAAAGCTGTAGAATACTAAATCAACATGTAAAAATCAGTTGTGTTTCTATATGTGAACAATAAACAATTCAGAAGGGACACTAAGAAAATTACATTTACAATAGCATCAAAGAGTAAAATACTTAGGAATCAACTTAAACCAGGGAGGTAAAAGTTTCATATACTAAACAACTAGAAATAATATTGATGAAAAAATAAAGATAAATAAATGGGAAGACGTTCTGTGCTGATGGATTGATAGTATTGTTAAGATGACAATACTGCGGTAAGTGATCTACAGATTCAATGCAACCCTACTAATATCCCAATGACATTTTTGGGGCAATATCCTAAAATTCATATGAAATTTCAAGAGATCCCAAATAACTGATAAAATCTGGGAAGAGCCCTGGCTGGTGGTTCAGTGGTTAGGCGCCGGACTATGAACCCAAAGGTCACTGGTCTGATTCCCCAGTCAGGGCACATGACCAGGTTGCAAGGCACATGCCAGGTCTCCAGACAGGTCCATAGCTGGAAGCAGATGAGAGGCAACCATACATTGATGTTTCTTTCCCTTTCTTCCTCCCTCCTTGCCCATGTCTCTAAAAATAATGAATTTAAAAAATCTAAAAGTAAATAAATAAAGCTTAAAAAAAACCTGGGACAAAATGTTGGAGGATTCACATTTCCTAATCTTAAATTTTACTACAAAGCTACAGTAATAAAAACAGTGTGGTTCTAGCATGAAGACAGTCATAGGGACATGAAATACAATGCTCAGAAATAAACCCTTGCATATATGGTCAGGTGATTTTTAAAAAATATTTTATTTATTATTTTTAGGGAGAGGGGAAGAAAGAGAGACAGGGAGGGAGAGAGACATCAATGTATGGTTGCCTTTCACCTGCCTCCAGCTACAGACCTGGTCTCCGACCAGGCTTGCAAACTGGTTATGTGCCCTGGATGGGAATCTAACCAGCAACTTTTGAGTTTGCAGGTCAGTGCCTTGTCCATTGTGCTAACAACCAGGGCTAAAAGCAGGGATTTGAACAGATATTTGTACACCCTTGTTCATAGCAGCATTACTCACAACAGGCAAAAGGTAGAAACAACCCAGAAGTTCCTGAATAGATGAATGATAAATGAAATGTGATGCTTACATACAAAGGAATATTACTCAGCCTCAAAAAGGAATGAAATTGTGATAGAGGCTACGGTATGGATGAACCTTGAAGATAGTATGATAAGTGAACTAAGCCAAACACAAAAGGACAAATAGATGACTCCACTTATATCAAGTACCTACAATAGTCAGTCACGTTCATAGAGATGGAAGTAAAATGGTGGTTTCCAAAGGTTGGTAGTGGAGGGCAAGGAGTTATTGTTTAATGGATACAGAGTTTTATACGGTAAGATGACAAATTTTTGGAAGTGGATAGTAGTAATAGTTGCACAACCATTGATATGAATGTACTAATGCCACTGAATGGTACACTTAAAACAGTTTAAATGGTAAATTAAATGTATATTTTATTACATAAAAATAATAAAAAATCTGTAATAAAAAAAAATCTTGTGCAAGGTCACAGTAAACATCAGGCCCAGAATAAGAAACTAAATATATGTGATTCAGAGACTGAGCTTTTAATCACTTCACCCTTCTGTTCACTATAATGCTCTCCTGATTGACATTCTGCCCCCTGGCAGACTGGACTTCTTTCCATTTCCCTTACCATTGGCAGATCAGTCATCCCAAGAAGGTGTAGGATGAAGCAAGGGGTCACTTACATTGCACATCCAGCCTGAGGGGCTCACTTCTGCTGGAGCTGACTGGGTTGGAGATCTCACACTGATAACCCCCAGCATCCTCCCTCCTGACGGGTTCTATGGTGAGGGAGCTGCTGTCCTGGGACAGCTTCATCCTCTCAGTGAGCTGGAGAATCTGGTCATTGAAGAGCCACTGGATGGCGATCCCAGTGTCATTTGTGAGGCAGGTCAGGACCACGGTGTCCTTATGCTCTATGACTGTGTTGTTTCTGGCTTGGATGTAGGGCTTTCTCACAGTCTCTGTGGAGAAACAGGAGGTGATTGAGAGCAGCTCCTTCCTCAGAGATCTCAGCCACTCACAGTCCTCAATGAGCTCTGTAATGGTCACCAGAAGTTGACCCTTACATTTGAATAAGGGTGAGGGTCTTTGTTCAGGTGACAATCTGTAAGGAGAATGCTATACCCAACCATCTTACCTCTAGGTCACCCAGGGATGACCCCTGACCTGTGCCCCTGGAGAGCTGTATTATCAGCACCAGGAACCCCTTCTCAGCCTATGTGTCCAGTCTCCTCAGCCTCAGTGGGAATATTTTACTCATTGACTTTGTGTGACTCTTTCCTAGATCTTTCTCTTTCTAAAATATCAGACATCCTTTTCAGTAGAGTGGCAATGCATAGTGACTTCTTTTTGTGAAATAATTTATAAGAGAATGAGAATAGCCTAACTTCTCTGTCAACTGTAAGCTTTGTGGCACTGCCCCTTCTGTTCCATGAAGGGACTTCGTGGATGAATCTCTGTTGAGTAAGCACCATGGTTTACAGCTCTCCTTTACAATGTCATGTCAGCTGTCAGCTGGTGTCCCACAGCATTACACAGCTGGTGACATCAGAGCTAGGCTACAGCTCAGAGGCATCTACACTATGGCTCGATTTTTCCCATTTCCTCATTGCCTGGCCTGAGGGAGGCTCTGGTGTTGGTGGGAGGCACAATTTGGCCAGACTTAGGACTGGCCTCCCATGCAACTCCTCCACTGACCCCTGTCCCACCCCAAGTGGCAGCAGAGTTGGTCACCAGGTGAGCCTGGGTCAGGGCAGAGAGCAGGGGTCTGTCCTGCTCATCAGTCCTTGGAGGAGGTTTCACCCTTTCATTTGGGGATTAAAAGGGGAACTCAATTCAAAGCCTCATATGCTCCTTGTAGCACATGGAGTAGGTGACAGAAATAACTTGGTGATGGAAGGAATGTATTAGCAACAGAAGCAACTTGACCTTCAGGTCACCTGTTTTGACCTCTCTGTGAAACCCCCTCCACCACATGGGGCTTCCTGGGGCAGAGAACCCCTTTCTCACGTTCCAAGGCTGGACCTCAGCTGTGTCCTGAAATCAGAAGAGCAAGGGGAGAAGAGAGTCTACATAGATGGAGTAGAGGGTTCAGGGGAAGAATTAGTGATTTGCTTGTGTCTATGGCCACAGGAAGGAGATCACACTGAGGCTCTTTTCTGTGAACCAGATGCACTTCCACCCCAGAGCTTGGGGCTGGTGGTCTGGGAGGCACTTACCAGAAACTGTGATGGTCTTGACTGTGCTTCTAAGGAGGCCAGTGAAAGAGTTACGGGCGAGGCAGGTATAGGATCCACTATCATTCACGGTGATGTTCAAGATAGAAAGCTCCTGTGTGGGTTTCAGGGGCCTCCCATCAATAAGCCAAGAATACTGTGCAGGTGGGTTAGCGGCCGCATGGCAGGAGAGGCTGAGGTTTGCCCCTGGTAAGTAATGTGAGTCTGAGGAGGAAATGGTGGGGGCGTCCGGGCCATCTGGAGGAAACAGAGCAAAGCCATACATGATGTGATTGGAGGGGAGGGGAAGCTCCTGGTCTGTGTAAGGACCACAGTGTCCCTCTGAGCTGGGTCATAGCCTTGTTTTAAAAGGTCCCAACCAGACAGACTCATCTATAGAGAACAGTCTGATAGCTCAGGGAGTGAGGGCGGGCCTGGGGAGGAGGAGGGATTGAGGGGGAAAAAAAAGTAAAATTATGGAGAGAAAAAAGATAGCAACAGAGTAGAGAGCAGTGCTGATAGCGTTCTTGAGTGCTAGAGCAGCTGGAGGATAGGATAGGGAGCATGAGGTGTCTGCAGGTCCCCAAGAATTGGAGCCATAAGCAGCTGGACTCAGGGGAGCACAGCCCAGAGGCAGCAGAGACCTATAGGAGAGCAGGTGAGACAGTTCTGAATCAGCCGGAGGGCCGAGGTTGGCTCTGGGCAGTGGCGGCTCTACCCAGAGGGGCGTTTTTAACTGAAGCCAGCTCCAGGCTCCCTGGCGACTAGGAATCTGAGCAGTTAAGTGTGCACAATGAAGCAAATGCTGGAGGAAATGAGGAAATGAACTCCTGCAGGGGAGGGACTGTGTGAGATCCTCACTCTGGAGACTGGGAGAGAGGAAGCTCCTCCCTGGGCCAGAGGCTAGGAGGAGAAGCTGGAGTGGGGGAGTGGGGGAGCGGGAAAGTGCACTGGCCGAGGCAGCGGGAGGGCGGAAAACTGTGTCACTGAGCCACTGGGAAGAGGGGAGCTCAGAGCCCTGGAGAGGGGGAGGGCCCAGCCCTGCGCACCCCCTCCGGCTGCAGGCTCCCGCAAAATCTTGAAACTGCGAGCCAGGAACTTGCGACTGGCACATCCACTGCAGGCAACAAAGGCCACCTCAAGGAGCTGGAGCGGGAGGAGTAGCGTTAGCCCGCAGGCTGTGCTGCAGACCCTCTGGGGAGCCAGGTACACATCACAGAGGCAGTGGTGAAAAACTCCTCAGAGAGATGGACTGCCTGGAGGGTTAGCCTTTGCCTTGGGGAGCAAGGCGCTGTTAGCGGACAGGGGCTACCTCCTTCAGGAGCTACGGGGGTAGGGCCAGCCATCACAGGAGCCAGAGAGGTTGCAGGCCACCCCACATTGGAGCCAGGTGCACATCACAGGCAGGAGTCTCCTCCAGGAGCTGGAGAGGGAGGAGCAGCCATAGACACCACAGAAACACCCTGCAAGTCTTCACACAGAACCAGTGAGAGAAGGGAGGGCCCCAAAACACCAGCAACACAGAAACCCAGCTAGGCTACTGGAGGCCCAGCCTACCTGGGGGGCTGACACTCAGAATCAGCCCTGAATGTGACAACCATAAGCCTTGCCACTCCAAGACCACACAGCTAGACTCTAGACTGCAGACACTTGACCAAGAAAAAGAGGCAGACTCAGGAAATGGATCACTGCTAATCTCAGGCACCTCAGTTACACTGAGAGCTACATGAACTATTAATCCCTAACATATCCTTTTCAAAAGTTACTTCCAACCCTCACAATTACTGCATTTTAAGTAAATACTATTTATACCATAGTGTATCCCAACTTACATATTTTTACTCCTCCCCTATCTCAATCCACCTAAATACCCAAGACCCTCCTCCTACTCTTAATTAAAAGTCTATTCACTCTCCTGCTACAACGCATTCCCAGCCCTCAATCTAAGTATTCCTCCCCTCACCAGCCACCTAAACCCTTTCTTTCTTTCTTTTTTAATTTTTATTTTTTCCTGCTAAAAGCACACAGGTTCTGGCTCCACCTGGTCCAGTCAGGGGTCATTAAGGGTGAACAGGGAGGTAGATGCAGCAACTATATATATATAGGCTTATACTGTTCACTCGTACTTGAGGCTTTCTGATTCTCCCTCTCCTCATTTCTATAGAATAGATAAGTTGGTTCTCTCATATTCCTGCTATCTTTGCTACTCTTCAGCACCCTTCAAAATTATCTATATTTTAGTCAACTTAATCATATTTTCCCCTCGTACAACAGTTTTAATATATCTACATCCCTATTCAGACTGGCTCAGTTGCAGCTGAGGGTGTGATTAAGAGCAGGGGTTACCTTGAAGTGCATGGATATATAGTTAGGTTCATAGGCAGTCGAAAGGGGGATGAAAAGAGAAAGATATCTCTGAAGGTGTGGTTATTTTGCCTGGACTGGTGGTTCTGTTTTAGGAGCAGCTCAAAAACAGTGTATGAGAAAGGATAGAAGGAGTGTCTCGCAATCAGCCAACTGGAAGGAAAGGAGCAACATACACAACCAATCTAGAATACAACCAGACAGCCCAAGTTAATGACATAAAGGCCACCCCAAGAGTAACAAGGAAAAAAAAATCTAAGAGACTGCAACACTGAACTCCACAAATCTCCTAACACAGAAGGATGCTCCACAAAGGCAGGGAAGCAAAGCAGATTAATCCAAGGAAAAAACATGCAACAACAGACACCCAAAATGGGGAAAAAAGGGTCAGTCTATCACCAAAAGGAAAGGAAGAATCCCCAGAAAGATCACTAAAGGAAACAGTGGCAAACAAACTATCCAATATGGAATTCAAAAGAATGATGATAGAGAAGCTCAATGAGCTCAGCCAGCTCAAAGAAAACTATAAACAGCTCCAGGGAAACTACAAAGAACTCCAAAGAAGTTACAAGGAACTTACTGAGAGCTACGCCAGCATCAAAAATGACTTAGAAACTATCAGTAAGAGCCAGGGGGAAATGAAGAATACAGTAAAAGGAATCAACAGTAGTCTAGAGGAAGCAGAGTACCAAATCAGCAAGTTGGAGGACAACATAGACAAATATTCAAAGGCAGTACAGGAGAATGAAATAAGGTTGAACAAGAATTAAGAGGTTTTCCCAGGGAGGCAGACAGCCCAATTAAAAAATGGGCAAAGGACCTGAACAGACAACTCACTGAGGAAGATATACAAAGGACCCAGAGGCATATGAAAGAATGCTCAACATCACTAGTCATCAGAGAGATGCAAATTAAAACCACAATAAGATACCACCTCACACCTGTCAGAATGGCAATAATTAACAAATCAACAAACAACAAGTGTTGGCTAGGATGCGGGGAAAAGGGAACCCTCATGCACTGTTGGTGGGAATGTAGGATGGTGCAGCCACTGAGGAAAACAGTATGGGGTTTCCTTAAAAACTAAAAATGGAACTGCCTTTTGATCCAGCAATTCCTCTACTTGGACTATACCCAAAGAATCCTGAAACACCAATTCATAAGAACCTATGTACACTTATGTTCATAGTAGTACTATTTACAATAGCCAAATGTTAGAAACAGCCTAAGTGCCCATCAGGGGATGATTGGCTCAAAAATCTTTGGTACATTTACACAATGGAATTCTATATAGCAGAAAGAAAGAAGAGACTCCTGACCTTTGCAACAGCATGGATGGAACTGTAAAGAATTATGCTTAGTGAAATAAGCCAGTCAGTGGCTTATACCAGATCAAATACCATATGATCTCTCCCATTACAGGATAATAATGAACAAAACAAACAACAAGCAAAACAGAACCAGACATATGAATACAGTGAATAGGCCTTCAGTGGGCAGGGGGAAAGGGGGAGCGGGGAGGAGGAGGAAGAGGCAAAGAAGGGGAGCAGTTTAGAGAAGAACCTAGTATGGAAGAACCATGGAAATGGACAACATGTGGGACTGACTTTGTGAGGGAGTGGCTGGGTAGGGAAGGGGACAGAGGGGAGCAAAAAGGGGATGGATGTAATACAACAACAATAAAATTAAAATAAAAAAAAGAAATTATGGACATGGACTACAAATTGGTGATTGCAGGGTAGGGATGTTGGAAGCAGAAGCGGGTATAGAGGTACAAGTGGTAATGGAAAAAGTAAGTTCAATCATCACCCCTGTGTTCACTGAGCTTGAGTCTCAGACATTAACCTGTTTGTCTCAATTCTGAGGGCTACCCAGATTTCCTGGGACAGGAAGCCATGGCCAGCCTGGGTGTCCAGGGTGAGGGTCTGTGGACCTGGGCCTGAGATGGATATAGTCTGGCCTCTGGTGTGTGGATTCGGGTGACAGCCTGAACCACATAGGGACAGAAGTTACTTACAGAGAACATTCAGGAACAATGGGTCACTGTGGATGGCACTCACTGGGTTCCGGGTTTCACACTCATAGGGTCCCGTGTCATTCCTTGTGACAGATAGTAAAGTGAGAGTCCTGTTGTCCCTGGACAGCTCCAGCCTGGGGCTGTCTGGGAGACGCTGACTGTCGATCAACCACATGTAGGTGGTGTCCTGGGTCTCAGGTTCACACGTTAACATGACAGGGTCCTTGTGCTCCTTGGGGTTGGAGTTGTTGCTTGTGATGCTGGGCTTGGGTAACTCCGCTGTGTGGGTAACAGAGAGAACATTGTCTTGGCTGGTGACCAGCTCAAGAGCCTTGTAACTTAGGCACCTGGGAAATTGTGGTTCCCAGTCAGCTCACAGACAAAACCCAATCTGACAGGCTCCCCCAGGGTCCCTGGGACAGGGGCCCGTGGAGAGACTGCCCCTTTGAGTTCTGTGAGGATCCCAAAGGGCATCCTCAGGTCAGGCCCTGACCAAGCCCTGCAGGGTCTTTCTCAGGGTCCTGGTCATGGGGGAGGGCTAGCGGGCTGAACTGAGACTGGTCTCTCTACTAAGTTACTCCCACTAGACTGATATTTCTGTGTTGAATGTCTGCAGGGTTGGCATCCTGGATGGCAACTCTGATCTTAGAAAATTTGTCTCCACTGTGTGTGTTCTGTATTAAATGCCTAAACCCAATCTGGGTCGTGATGCCAAGGTGGGCAGAGGCAGAGTCCAGGGCTGTCAGTCCTGTGTGTGAGTAGAATTCACCCCACCCGACACCCTGAGGTCAGAGAGGAATCACTCACGGTATACATGGAGCTGCCCAGTTACAACTTCAGTCTGCAAATTTTTCCTTATGGCTTGTAAGGTGTAGTATCCTGCGTCACTCAGGGTGATATTCTGGAACAGCAGGGATCCATTGGGGTATATTGTCTCTCTACCGGTGTGTGCAGGCCCGGGGGTCATTTTCTGAGTATCTGTTACATATGATGCGAGTTGAAGGCTACTGTTCACACTTTCCCCTTTGTACCAGGCATAGCCTGCAAGATTCTCAGGCACATTGTGGACAAGGAGAAGCACACCCCTCCCTTCGGCAGCATTGGATGGCACAATAGTGAGCTGGGCAGTGGTGGGTGGGCTGCAGATGGTTAAGAGTGAGACTAGAAGGGAAGAGAGAAATTGATCAATATTTTCATTTACACATTGAGATAGCGAGATGAGGCCCTGGCTCCTGAGCACATCTTTTCATTTCTCAGCCTTGTTCCTTGTGTGCATGTGCATGTGTGAGTTTGTGTGTGTGTCTCATGGTCAAGGTCAGCAGCATGGCCACCATTACTTCAGCACCTCTGAACCTGCTTTTTCCTCTATTTAAATGCTCTTCCTCCAGTGTCTGCCGGGCTCACCCCTCACTGCCCTCAGATCCCTGCTGACACCCAGGAGCCTCCTTGGGAAGCACCTTCCCTGACCACCTCCTTTAAAGACCCTCTGGCTTCACTCTCTGAACTGTCCCTTCATGGCACTTGCTGGCACCTGACATCACATCTAGATCTTTCCTTGTCCATCTCCTCCATAGAATGCGAGCTCCCTGAGGGCAGGGGCCTGTCTGGTCTTGTTCCCTAGGTGCCTGCAACAGGCTGGAAATACCTGTGATAAGCCAGTGAGTCATTCCAGGGTCCTGACTGCACCTCCTGGGGTGTGTTGGCCTGTTTCTGAAGTTGGTGGTAAGGACAACATTCGGTGCTCCTGGTTGTTTTTCTTGTGTCACTGTCACCCTGACATAACTTGTTATTATTATCATCAGTTTTCAGAAATCATTGCTCACTGATGGACAACTTGTAAAACTTCCTGTAATTGAGGTCTTCCTGCCCCTCACCACTTCCCCATCATGAGATTTTCCTGCTGGGAGGCCTCCTCTCCATCCTACTCTGCTCCCAGGTCCTCTCCCCGCAGGTCCAAACAGGATCCCTCTGTCCCTGCAGAGCACTGTCCCCCCAGGAGACCCGGCCCGTGTCTGTCCTGTCTTCCCATCCACCCCCAGGGGATCCCCCTCCTTACCGGCCAGCAGGAGCCCCTGCCAGGGGACCCACGGTCTGCGGGCAGGGGCTGAGGGGGACTCCATGGTGTCTGCCGCCTGCTCTGTCCTCCCTCTCAGAGAGGAACTGGGACCCCAGAAATGCGCACGGGCTCCGCTCTCCTGAAGACCTGCTGCCATGTGGAGCTGAGGTCCAGCCTGCTCTGCTGACAAGCGATGTGTCACGTGTCACATGCGTTGGCGGGTCAGCACCTAGGTCCCTCCAGGCCCCGCCCTCATTCCTGCTTCCCCGGTGGCCGCCTTTTTCTTTCTCTTTGGTCTAGATTTCAGACCCTGGGACCTGCTGTGGCTCCTCCTTTTTCCAAAGTGATTCCACCCTGCCACACTATCCCCGCACCCCACCCCACCCCGCCCCCCCGCCTTGCACAAGACCTGTTTTGACAACACGAGCCTGGGACAGAGGGTCCACCACCCCCCGCCCCGTCCCCACACCGTTGGGTCTCAGTAGTGGCACTCTCTAGCTTCTCTTACCCCTTCTGGCTTTTTCTTTTCTTAAAAAAGATATTATTTATTTATTTGTAGAGAGAGAGGATGGTGTGGAGAAAGGGAGGGAAACTTGGGTGTGAGAGAGAAGCACCAATAAGTTCTGTAAGTTCGTGCCCCAGGGAGACTGAACTGGAAGCCCAGGAATGTTCCCCCCACCGGGAATCAAACCCGCGACCTTTCCTTCACCTTCCAGGATAAAGTCCAACCAACTGAGCCACACTGATGAGGGCTTGTCTGGGTTTTCCTTTCAGAGCAGGAGCCCTGGGGAGATATCAGGATCTCTTGTAACAAGGACATCACCCCGTTGTACATCGGGTCACCTGTGAAACTTTGTAAAGATCAGGGAGATGGCACCTTAGAAATGATGTACAGCAGCTGTCCAGCTAAGGTGGATGCCCAACCAGAATGAGGTCCCTAGATATGGGGGTGGGGCAGCCCACCCCTCTCCTGTGCAGCCCACTCCTCTCCTGTGCACAGGGAGGGTCTGCAGATCCTGTTAAAAATGCAGGTTCTGACTTGGCAGGGGTGTGGTGGACCAGACAGCTCTCAGGGCAGGTTGATGTTACTGGCCTGTGGAGTACTCTCCCTTTTCTTTCCTTCCTTCCCTCCTTCTTTCTTTCTTTCCTTCCTCTCCCTCTTTTTTCTCTTTCTTTTCCATTTACCAAATAGTTATTAAGCTTATACTTAATAAGTTAGGCATATATACAGCCTTGGAAAAAAGCCCCCTGCAGAAATGAAACCTCAATTCTCATTAATAAATCAATTAGAATGTTTCATTTGACATTTCTTGTAAACAACTACATTGGTTACTTAAAAAAAACATTACAGAAGCATGGGAGCACACTTTCCATAGCAAAGGTGATGGAGACCCCTCCCCTTGAGAGATCACCCATCTCACCCCAGCGTGGGTCTCTGCTGTGTCCTGGTTTTGGGTCTGTCAGTGCCGCACAGAGAGCCCCTGGGGCCCCCAAACCTGAGGGTTATTTCTGTCTGTGACACAGAAACCCAGCTGGGCACCAGGTCTTCCCCAAGTTCTCGGGGGAGGTTGGGTTTCTCCCAGCAGGAAGGTCACAGAGGTGACTCTGGGGTGAGGAAGGGGCAAGCTGGGTAACGACTGGTGAGGGGAACTACTTTCTATCTTCAGGTGTCAGCGGCCTGGCTTCTACTTCTAAGGACAGAGACCTAGGACTGGGTGTGTCCAAAGGACCTGCAGTTCCCAGATGTGCAGGGAGCGTTGTCCTGCATATCCTGGCAATAAAGACCCTGATGGGAGGTCTGGTGGCTATGGGCTCCCTGGTCCTCAGGGGACAACATCATGGTGCTCCTCCCTCTCTGTGTCTGTTGGCTGAGCTGCCCATGTGTTCCCTGAACACTGGGGCAACCTCTGTCCTCTGCCTGGGGGACTTTCTTATGGTCACCCTGCCTTGACCACAGGTGATACCAGGCAGGGCATGAGGAGCAGCTCAGGGACCCCTTGCAGAGGTCCCTAGAAGGAGCTAGTGGGAGAGAGCAGGTGTGGGGGAGGCACCCAGAAAGGTCTGTGGGATGGAAATGGGGCTCTTTTCTTCCTCCTTAGCCAAAGCCAGGTTCTTGAGATAGTTTCCTGGGTATTATCGGTGTGTCTCAATGTCGCCACCTGGAGGGCATGAAGGAGACCTGTGGCCAATGTCAGGGCTTCACTAGGGATGCTGACAAGACTCCAGAGGGTTGGGAACAGGCCCTGGGCCCTGGGCCCTGGGCGGAGGTGGACTGTGACCTTTAGGATGAGAGGCCAGTCACTGCAGGCCCAGGCCCTGTGTGTCCCAGGCTTCCTGAGTCCATCCCAGTGAAGGGTGAGCCTCATGAGAGGACAGATGTTGTTCAGAGGAGTCCTGATAGTGTCATGAGACCTGTCCTTACCCCTGGGGATGTGTTGTCTTAGGAGGAGCTCTTTGTCTCTGAGGTTTCAAAGGAAGGGCCAGGAGAGGGGTCTATTTAGTGTTTTAGAAGAGAGCTCTAGCCTGAGGTTGGTCCACAAATTGTATCCTCCCCACAAGTCACCATTGTCTCTGTCTGTCATCTACTCTAAGCCTCCGGACAGGGCCCACCAGCTGAAGCAACTCCATGTGGAGACTTAGCCAGGGGATGGGGGTGCCCTGTGGGGCCCTTGGCCCCTCTGAGTTGGAAGCAACCACAGAGCCTGGGTCCTTCTGTCCCATCCTGCACAGGAAGTTCCCCTTATTCCATGACACCATGGGCTGGCTGGTGAGATATCTCCTGGGGACTACAGGAAGGTGTCCCTATGGACCAGGGACCTTGTGGATGGGGAGTCACCCCCTGATTTCTTTTTGGTCAGGCTGAACCCCCTCCTTCCCTCGTGGTGACTTGACAGGGGTGGAGAATCCAGAGTTTGCACCATGTCAGATCTCTGTGAGAAGAGGAAGGACTCAGGCTGCCTGCCCAGCACCCCCTCCCCAGGAGTGTCCATCACAGGGCAGAGCTGGGAGGAATATGGTTTTCTGGGAATGAAGGGGTTTCTAACTCTTCACTGTTAAAAGGCCCCTGTCATTCATGACTCTACAAGGAGTAAAGTGCTGTCCCTGAGACAGCCCTGGACACTTGGTCACCTCTTTCCATGCTGACGCCAATGCCTTGGTGGCTGTAAGGAACCCACTCTGACCCCAAGTGTCACACAAGGTTACACCCATCTGTTCTGTGGTTTCCTCATCCATGAGTTTTTACTGAGCTTCTGTGATGTGTCAGTACCCATGTTGGGTCCTGGGACCTGCACAGAGAACAGGACATACATGGCCCTGTGTGCATGGAGTTTATTTTATACAGTGAGAATGCCAGTTGCTGGAATCATGGAACTAAGGCATTAATTATTGAGAGAAGGGCTGTGAAGGGCAAGTGTCTGGTATGTCTGTAGCATGTACTTGTGTCTCAGCTGGTCTGGGGATCACAGAGAGCCCTTCTGAGAAAGTGGCCTTTTGGGTGGGACCTGAAGTGTGAGAGGCCTTTCAGCCCTTGAAGGACATGGCAGATGTGTTGAGAGGAGCTGTGTGCAGAGGGTGGGCCTTTGCTGGGCAGATGCCTGACTGGCTGGAGAAGCTGATGGAGTCCAGTGTGGGGAGCTTGGAGAGTGAGGAGGATTGTGGACTGAGTGATGCTGGTGAAGTTAGACCCTGTTGGACTGTGAGTGCTGCTGAATGGAGTAGGGGGAGGTGGCTTCATCAGCCCTCTGGGGTAGCTCCTTGCTGTGGAGTGCCTCTTCTGCCCTCTGGTGGACAATGATGGAAGTGTAGCAGTCACCATGTTATTTGACATTATTTCCTAGACATTTCACATGGGTCAAATATATCATGTTAATGTTGTCATGCTCTAGGTCTGTGAATCGTAGTTGCTGTTCCTGTAAGTACATTGGCTCTGCCTTTTCCCTCAGTGAGATGTTGCCAGCTTCATACTTCCAGCAATGTATGTCAGTTTGTATTTGTGTCCAGTAAGTTATAGTGTGGGTGTTGCTAGGTGGAGTGATGTGTGTGGCTGGAGTGCTGGGTGGTGGGTCTGTGGGGAGAAGGAGAAGCAGGGAACCAGGTGTGTCATGAAGGGAGGGTTTGTGACAGGGGAGCAGGGGGAGCAGGATGGACAAGTCATCATCCCCCTCACACCATTGGCTTGGTACCCAATGGGAACCCTGATTCTGGGGACACAGCATCACACTTCCTTGTGATCCTGATCAGGTGAGTGGGAACTGTTCCCTGTGTAGTTCATCATGACCCGGACCCCACGTGTACCCTGTGCCCATGGCTGAGCTGTCAGGTGTTGAGTCCACACTGAGCCAGGCCTGTTGTTGGTGCTCTCAGTCTATATGAACAGTGCATGATGACATCCCTGGTCCTGAGATTGCTTCACACACACACACACACACACACACACACACACACACAGAATCTCCAACATGCTTGCATGCTTGTGTTCTCATTTCTTCCCCTCTCCATTCCTAGAGTCTCTGTCCTGTACCACCTTTACCCTGGGCCTTGTGGGCTGCCTCAGCTGGTGGCCTCACTTGTCCTGTTTCAGGTAGCTGCCCATGTGGTCGCTGCCCCCTCATAATCTCTGTGCTCAGCATCCTCTCACTTGTTCTGACCCCTGGTGCCAGTGAGGGAGGAAGAACAGAGCTGAGATTGGCATTCTCCAAGGCTTTACACTTTTTGGATAGTTTATAGTGAGGAGCCCTGATGTGTTAATAGAGTTCTTGTTGCATCTCCTGGTGGAAGCATTACTCAGAACGTGTCCTTTTTATTAAACAACCCATAACTGCGTAGTCATTCATCAAGACCCATCCCTTCTGTGCAGGTCAGAGTTGAACGAAGGGGTGGTGGGAATCAAAACCCCAGAACCTTCATGTTCTTGATGGTGGCACTGATCTCTGCAATTGCCCCAGACATGTGGTATTGCTTTGGGTTTTATTTTCCTGACAGAGGCAGTTCTAGTGGCTTCCACTTGGCTTTTCCTAACACATTGGCCCTTCCTCCACAGGTCAGGGGACCAATGTGGGGATTCTGCCAGCTGTGGGGGACACATTTCCCAACTGTGCACTCCAGACCTGGGGAAATAACCACAGGGTGGGTGTGGGGACCCGCTGGGCCCACTGTGAGATGAACCTGAGCTGAAAGCCCATTGCTCACCTGAGCTCTGTAAGCCCCTGCTCTGACTGGTGGGCCACTGTGTCATTTAGGTTTCCTATTATTAGTGTCATTTTGGAGCCAGTGCCCAGTAGTCTCCAAAAGGTCAGATTATGCCTTTTCCCCAGTGCACTGTTGCCCTGGTGAAAGACTGTAGGTCTCCTTGGGAAATACTGGGAGAAAGAATGTTATACGTTTTTGGTAGTGCATGGGGGTCTTTCCTAAAGGGGACCCAGCTTTCCTTTCATTTCAGGGATTCTGGGTCTGTAAACTGGCCCGAGTCTGGGAATTGATTGAGGAACCACAATACTGTGCTCCTATAATTCAAGTTAGACTTTTGCTCACTTGACTTAGAACTCTTCTACGTATACAGATCAAGTAAGAATTTAGTAGGCTTACTATTTTATTTCTAGGACCACATGACCAACTAGCCAAAGCCACTGTTTTCTGAGAGTCAGACGGTTCCGATTACTGCTTTGACTGCACTGTCCATTATGGGGACCACAGCCCACATTACCTTTCATGGTTAAGTGCTGCCTTTTAGACTTGCTACCTCAGGATCTGGGCACCCCCCTCTCAGTTTAGGTTTCCCAGTTCAGTGGCAGCAGATCCCAATGTAGTTTCTGACCTTCCACACAAGAGCCATCATGTAGCTCCTCAAGGATGCTGGGTTCCCTTTTAACACAGTTCTAGTGAAAGGCGTATCCTCTGGACTCTCCCAGGGAATAAGCGGATCTCAGATGATAAATCCACAGCACACTCCAACCTCCCTAAATCTCTGTATCTCTCTCTCTCTCTCTCTAAATAAACAGTTTATCCTCTGATGAACAGACCTCCTGGTTCTGTCCTGGTAAACAGCTACAGATATAAGACTTAGCAGTGACCTGGTAAGCCAAGTGGGGGAGAAATCTGAGAAGGCCTTGAGGTGTCCCAGCCCATGGACTCACAGAATCAGGTCCTCCTGGAGTGGCTGAGGGGAGTGAGCCAGATGAGGAGATTCCCATGGACATGTTCTCTGTTTGGCCTGCCATGGTCAGCCTGGAGGATCACTCTCTGGGGATGTCTGTTCTCCTTGGGAATGTCCTATGCCTTTCAGGAAGGGTGAGGTCTTGAAGCTGAAACTTTGGACTTGCAGGGAGCTCAGACCCAGATGACCGAGATCCCAGTGCAAGGAGACAGGGGATGGAGGATGTGGGTGTCTTTGGAGCCATCACTGTCAGCTGCTCCCTGAACTAGGGGTGGGGGAAGTGCTGGTGGTGGGGGCTGCCTTGGTTAAAGGCCGATTGAAAAATCACTGTCTTGCTCTTTCACCAGGGACCCGCCAACATGGGCCGTGTTTGCCAAGACCGTGAAGAAGGAGGCACGGGTCATCATCGAGAAGTACTACACATGCCTGGGCAATGACTTCCACACCAACAAGCATGTGTGGGAGGAGATCGCCATTATCCCCAGCAAGCAAGAAGCTCCAAAACAAGATAGTGGGCTACGTCACCCATCTGATGAAGCAGATTCAGAGGGGCCCCGTGAGGGGCATCTCCATCAAGCTGCAGGAAGAGGAGAGAGAGAAGAGAGATAATTATGTTCCAGAAGTCTCAGCCCTGGATCAGGAGATCATTGAAGTTGATCTTGACACCAAGGAGATGCCGAAGCTCTTGGACTTTGGCAGTCTGTCCAACCTGCAGGTCACTCAGCCTACTGTTGGGATGAATTTCAAAACACCCCGTGGAGCTGTTTGAATACTTATGCTGTGCTGTAATATTTTATCAATAAACCATCAACAACCAAAAAAAAAAAAAAAAAGAAAGAAAGAAAGAAAGAAAGAAAAGTCACCCTCTTGCCCTGGCTGGTGGCACAGGGGATAAGCCACCAGCCTGTGAAGTCAAAGGTCGCCGGTTAGATTCCCAGCCAGGGTACATAACCAGATTGCAAGCCTGTTCTCCATCCAGGTCTGTAACTGGAGGCAGGTGAAAGGCAACCATACATTGATGTCTCTTTCCCTCTCTGCCTCTCTCCCTTCCATTCTCTTTAAAAATAATGAATAAATTCTTAGAAAAAAAAGTAAATAAAATTTTTACAAAAAAAAAAAAAAAAAGAAAGTAAGAAAGAAAAGAAAAGAAAAAAGAAAAGTCACTCTCTTTAAATGAGTTCAGGAGAATATCAGGGAACTGGAAACGAGAGATGAGGACAAGAAAGGAGACTCCTGTGCAGATGAGGGGAACCCCTCGGCCTACCTGCATACAAAGGGGGAGGGAGACAGAGGGGAGCCTGGTTTGAAGGAGGGCCCCAAAGGTTTCTGGGAACAGAAAATCCCCAAGAGTTTTTTTTAAAAAGACTTTATTTATTTATTTTTAGAGAGTAGGGACAGGAGGGAAGAAGAAAAGGAAAGAAACATTAATGTATGGTTGCCTTTCACCTGCCTCCAGCTGGGGACCTGGCTGAAGACCTGGCCTACAATCTGGGTATGTGCCCTGGCTGGGAATTGAATGGGTGACCCTTGAGTTTATAGGCTGGTGCTCAACCCACTGAGCCACACCAGCCAGGGCCCCAAGAGTTTTGTGTGAGTGTTAATCCAGCCTGGACCTGAGTCGTGGTGCCCAGGATGGCCCCAGCAGGGAGAAAGCTTCTGAGGCTCCTTGGGCCTGTTCATCTGTGGGCAGCAAGCAAGGAGAAGGAAATCTGTGGTGTCTGCACTTACAGGAGCCTCGCCCCTACCCCATTCAGACAGGAGAGGTGTCTACTCAGCTCAGCTCCTCTTGTGATGCCCACCCTCAGAGGGCGTCACCTCCTGGGGCAGGACCATTTTTCCAGTACAGGCATCCCTCCCAAAAAAATGGTGGTCACTTTCCTACTAAAATCATCTTTGACTCCATGATCAGGGTCCTGGAGGATATTTGTGGGTCAAGTGAGTCTAGCAGTGCTGTGTGTGTCAGAGGGAGAAGAGATTGGTAGGTGTGGGAGTGTGATGGACACCACTGTGTCTTTATGTCACCCTCTGGAGGACACAGTAGGAACTGCACCCTCAGACAGTTGAGGCCTGACAACTGAACAGAGTTCAGATTCAAGCTGTGGACTCAACCCCTGGGCAGAGATGGAACTGACCTTTCACCTGCGGTGACAGTCAGTTCTGGACTCTAGTCACCCTGGATCTGTCCCGCAGTACAGAACTCTGGTAGGGCCTCATTCTCCTCTTCCTAGACGTTATTTTTAAATTAAAATTTAAAAAATAATTTTAAAATATTTTATTATTTCCAGAGAGAGGGGGAAGGGAGAGAGGCAGAGAGGGAGAGAAACATCAATGTGTGGTTGCCTTTCACCTGCCTCCAGCCCTGGCTGGGAATTGAACCAGCGACCTTTAGGGTCGCAGGCTGGCCCCTTATACCCTGTGCTACCAGCCAGGGGTTTGCCCTAGACTTTAAAGTGGCTAAAAAGTTGAATTTTAGGTTATGTAAGTTTTATTTTAAAGCAAGCAAAAATTTAGGAGAGAAACCTACATATTACCTTGTATAAAACTTATACTAATATACACTGGCAGTGATGTGAATGTGCATTACTTCACACTGTTGGCATGTCCATACTAATTATATGGAAGCAGAAGCTGTGTGCCCACCCATTTACCTACTTTTCCTTCTTTTATTTATTCTCTGAACACTTGCAACCTTCTTCCTGCACCAGGCCCTTGTGTAGGAGGGATGGGGCCACTGAGAAGTACAATGAGTCTCGTCCTTCCTGCCTCTGGGGAACTGAGGGACCCACAGGACACACGACATGAGCATGTGTAAGTGACCCTGAACCTGTCACAGTGCAAAGGAGAAGAGGTGGAGGTAGGAGTTCAGAGGGGTCCCGTTGTGGAGGTTGGGCTGACCTTGTGGTAAGATGGCTTATGAGGTTGGCTACAAGGAAGGGGAAGGAGCAGGTTTGTGGAGAAAGGGGAGAGGGTGTCCCTAGTAGGGACCATGTGGGCAGGTACAGTGAGGCAGGAGCTAGTCTTTTAAAATTTTTTACTTTACTTATTTAGTTTTTTTAATTTTAATTTTTAAAAAGATTTTATTATTTTTAGAGGGAGGGGAAGGGAGAGAGGCTAAGAGGGAGAGAGACATCAATGTGTGGTTGCCTTTCACCTGCCTCCAGCTATGGACCTGGCTGGAGACCTGGCTTGCAACCTGGTTGTGTGCCCTGGCTGGGAATTGAACCAGTGACCTTTGGGTTCATAAGCCAGCACCTTATCCACTGTACCACCAGCCAAGGCTCACTTATTTAGTTTTGAAAAGAGAGGGGAAGGGAGGGAGAAAGAGAGAAAGGGAAACATTGATTGGATGCTTCTTGCATGCTTCCCAGCTAGAGACCGAACCTGCAACCTAGACATGTGCCCTGATTGAGAATAGAACTGGTGACCTTGCTTGCAGGATGTTGCCCAACTGTGCCACACCGGCCAGGGTAAAGAGCAAGTGTTGGTGGACCAAGAGTCATGAGGGTGCAGTGTATGTGGACTTGGGATGGCAAGAGGAAAGGAGAGATGACACAGATAGTGGTTATTCTGAAGAACTGATGTGTTTTCTGAGTGTCTTTCCTCCTGATCCTGGGCTGCAGAGGGCAGAAGGGCTCAGGACACTGGGGGAGGAGCTGAGAAGTTACCCTAGGCATGGGTCCACCAGCCATGGTTGCTCTGTCCTTGCTCATACTTGTGTGGACAGCAGTTGGCCCCATTCACAGTTTTCCTGGGTCCTAGTCTGCATTTGCAAAGGGAGAAAGGCTGGAAGCTATTGATGGTCCCATAGCTCTAGGCGCAGTGCTTTCCTGGCTGGACAGGGGCTCTTGTGAAGCTCATCCTTCCCTGTCCATATTGTTCCAGCTGCAACTCCTCTTCCCCTGGAGATAGGTATGGGGGTTGGGATAACTTATACATTAAATTTTCCCTGTGTGCCCCAGGAAAGAATAGACCCATAGCTTCAGGTGAATGTCTGCTAAAAGAAAATTCCCATAAGCAGAAAATCTTTGTCTTAGAATAAGTCTTATTACTCTTAGTCTTATTCAAAGTCCTATTCTTTTTTTTAAATTTTATTGTTGTTGTATTACATCCATCCCCTTTTTGCTCCCCTCTGTCCCCCTCCCCACCCACCCATTCCCCCCAAAGTCAATCCCACCTGTTGTCCATGTCCATGGATCCTTTATACTAGGTTTTTGTCTAAGCTGCTCCCCTTCTTTCCCTCTGCCTTCCCCCTCCCCCCAACCCCGTTCCCCCTGACCACTGAAGGCCTATTCCTTGTATTCATATACTTGGTTCTGTTTTGCTTGTTGTTAGTTTTGCTCATTATTGCCCCGTAATGGGTGAGATCATATGATATTTGTCCTTCACTGACTGGCTTATTTCACTAAGCATAATACTCTCCAGTTCCATTCATGTTGTTGCAAAGGGTACAAGTTCCTTCTTTCTTTCTGCTATATAGAATTCCATTGTGTAAATGTACCGAAGTGTTTTGATCCAATCATCCCCTGATGGGCACTTAGGCTGTTTCCAGCACTTGGCTATTGTAAATGGTGCCGCTATGAACATAGGTGTGCATAGGCTCTTATGAATTGGTGTTTCAGGATTCTTTGGGTATAGTCCAAGTAGTGAAATTGCTGGATCAAAAGGCAGTTCCATTTTTAGTTTTTTAAGGAAACCCCATACTGTTTTCCACAGTGGCTGCACCAGCCTACATTCCCACCAACAGTGCACAAGGGTTCCCTTTGCCCCGCATCCTCGCCAACACTTGTTGTTTGTTGATTTGCTGATGATTGCCATTCTGACAGGTGTGAGGTGGTATCTTATTGTGGTTTTAATTTGCATCTCTCTGATGACTAGTGATGTTGAACATTCTTTCATATGCCTCTGGGCCCTTTGTATATCTTCCTCAGTAAGTTGTCTGTTCAGGTCCTTTGCCCATTTTTTAATTGGGCTGTCTGTCTCCCTGGTGTTGAGTCGCATTAGTTCTTTATATATTTTGGAGATCAGACCCTTGTCTGAGGTATCATTGGCAATTATGTTTTCCCATACAGTTGGTTCCCTTTGAA
>PVIW01012222.1:0-33227 GCA_004026585.1 Noctilio leporinus | reverse complement strand
AAAATCAGTATTAAAGAAGAAAAACTGCTTAATCTTGCTACAGTATATCTAAAATACAATCATTTAACTGTAATAATTATGTAAGCTATTGGCACATTTAAAATTTTTTGTAATAACTCTTCAAAGTCCAGTATGTACTTTAAATATGTGTAAAAATAATGTATGTTAATAAATGTATTTTTGCATGTAAAAAAAAAAGATTGCAAAAATGTATATCCAGAAAAAAAATTTTTAAAAATAAATAAAACTTGCAAAAGAAAAGTTTAAATTGTGATACATCTGTAGGCATAGGACCTCAAGGTCCTAAGTTGTGGGTTGCCCTTTCATTCTCTGGTTTTACGCCTTCTGGGGCTTGGTCTCTCCTGGTCAGAGCTGGACTCTCACAGCTGATGCCAAACTTCTGCTCGCCTTCCAGCCCAGCCCTACCTGGGGAAGTTGACTTCATCCTGGGGAACATGAGTGTCTTAGCCTGGAGAGAGCAGAATATGAAAGAGGCTTGTGTCTGCTCACTTGTCTTTACAACTCTAAGATGTCTGTGGAGAAGGTGAAACGGGAGTCTGTTGGGTCAAGTGCCCAGCAAAGGGCCTGGTACCAGGTGAGGGCTAGTCAATAGCCTCCCTGGTGACAGTAGTTCCTGGCAGGGTTTTGCCTATTTCCATGTTCCTGGCTCTGAGGTTGCAATCGGAGATTTTGAGGTGGGGGGCCCCAGGGATAGTCCAGGGGTCCCCAAAGCTGAGGAGTGTGGCGCAGCAGGCACTCAATGCCCTGCTTCTCTGCTCCCCTATGGGAGCGACAGGTGACACTGTTCTCCCTAAGAACTGGCAGGTGACAAGGGTAGGGGGACGACTTACCAAATACCCGCCGGCGGTTCTTGCGCAGGATGCAGGCCAGGTACTCCTTGCCCTCGGCGCTTTCGTGCCAGTCTGGGACAATCACGGAGCCTGGGGCGGGTGCTCTGGCCATGGCTGGGCACCTGACGGGGTAGGGAGATGGCAGAATGCTGAGAGCAGGGGAAGGAAGAGGGTAACTGACCCATCCTGGACCAGTGAACCCCCTTAACCTGCCGGCTGGCTCCTCCCTCCTAGAGTGGTGGAGCACTCTAGAGCCCCACCCTCCGTATTCCTACAATCATTTCGACAGTCCACGCTCCTTTTCATTGCCCTGGGGTGGGGGTGGGGTGGGGTTACTCATTCCTGTCTACGTCTATTACCCAGAAGGTACAATCCCATTGTTTCTGCTACCCTGTGTTGCTCTCTAGGGGAGCAGCCATCACATTTCTTCCCCTATTTACGCAGCTCCTTTCTCCCTTGCCACCTCCGGGAGGAGTCACACCGCCCTGCATCTCCCCTGCCTCCTTGATGCTGGCTCCCGGGGCCACCCAGCCCTCACCATCAGCAGACCCCGCGGGCGAACGGGCCAGGGTGGAGAAGGTCCCTTTAAAAGTTCTTGACGTGTTCCCGCTGCCCAGCCCGCTTGGCCTGCTTCCGCCGGCCTGAGACCGGCTTCGGCGCGCCCGCCAGTCCAGGAGCTGGTGCGGGAGGCTCATTTGCTGAGCTGTTGTCATGACGACGCCGGGGGCGGGGCCGGGCTGCCTCTTTGGGGGCGGGGGAAGTCTCTCATAGGTCAGCAGCTGCCGCCCCGCAGTGACACCTTGGACAGGGCTTTCCACTCCAACCCTGGGTCCTCCTCGATCGCGCCGTTGGAGCCCCAGTTTTTCCTCCGAAACTTAAATCCCACGTCTGCTGGAAGAGAGGGTCCATTGCCCCTCCGGCCTCTCTCTGCCGATTCCCTCTTGTATCAAGTGGAGGTGAAATACTATTACCTTCTAGGGTTCTTTACCAGTGCCCTGTCCACAGCAATGCAATGGTCAAGCACGGCAATGGTCAAGTACTATTATTCCTCTATCAATTCTGCTAGATAGGACCACGAGATGAGCTCGATACTTCTGCATTCATAGTTGGAGAAAAGCAACTCTTAGAAAATGAGTCAAGAGGCTCACTGGATTGCACCTCCAGTCATGAGTTGATTAATGATTCAGCCCATTCATTCAACAAATAATCACTGAGCACCTGCGCTGTGCTCAGCCTGGTCCAGCTGCTGGGAATACATTGGATGAGAAGTCCTTGTCCTGCTGGAGCTGACATTTCAGCACTGAGGCCATGAACCCGTCTGCACTGTTCCAACACCGGGCGCTGGGCCTCTTACCTGAAGGTGTGTGCTCAGTAAATGTCTTGGACAGGATGCAGGTGGGTCATTACTGAGAGGTTGCCTATTATACTTAATTTTTATCAGTGTCCCCTTACAGTGCCTTCAAGCAGGGCAAATCACTGTTATATATGAAATAAACTATGAGTTAACCTTTACTAAAGGCCAACTAAGTGCCAGACGGTGGGGACTATACAGAGATTGCCTCATTTAATTTATTTTTAATATTGAATTATTTTATTTACTTTTTACTTTTTAAAAATATTTATTCATTTTAGAAAGTGGGAAAGTGAGGGAGAAAGAGAGGGAGAGGAACATCAATGTACGAGAGAAACATAGATCAGTTGCTTCTCGCACATTCACAGTCGGGGGAACCTGGCCTGCAACCCAGGCATGTGCCCTGACTGGGAATTGAACCGGCAACCTTACCATTCACAGACTAGTGCTCAATCCACTGAGCCACACCAACCAGGGTGGGTCTTTTGTTTTTAAAACTTTGCCCCAGCCACTAAGAGGGCTGCCAGGCTGGAAGCAGCCAGAGGGCCACAATCCCACTCATTCTAGGGGGTCCATTATACCCAGCGGGGTGAAGCGGGGACAAGAATGTGTGAGACAGGGTGCTTCCCTCACCTTGCTGCCACTGCAGCTAGACAGAGATACAACAAACAAATAGCTGCTCCTACAGGGTTCTGTGTTTGAAACTTGCCCACACTCCCAGTCACTCAGTTCCCCTCCCTGCAGTCCTCGCCAGATCTGCCAGGAGTCAGGGTACTTCGCAGCTCTTGCCTGTCCTTGGATGAGCAGTGCCTCAGTGGCGGGGCTCAAATCTGACTCACCTCTGGGTTTCTAGGCTTCACACCCAGCCCTGTGCTGCCTTGCCTCACAGTGGACTCAGGGAGAGTAAGAGGAAATGAAGCAACTTGACAGAATGGGCTTGCCAGTTAACCTGGAGGCCAGAGAAAATGTGAATCCTCGCGTGCACGGGAGAGGGAGGCTGGTGGTCAGAGGAGCTGATGATGGCCAGAGGGTTAGTCTCAGGAATCTGTCCTGACTGCCCTCAGGAGCTCATGGAGAGGACACTTCAGGGAAGACCAGGAGCCCAATCAAAACATGGATCCTTGGGTTCCACTCCCAGAGATTCTGCTTCAGGGCACCAGATGGGCCTGGGAGCCGGCATCTGTAACAAGAGCACTGGGCGGTCCAGGAAGCTAAGCTAAGCTCTGTACCTGTCAGCTAAGGCTGGCGTAACAGATTGCCACAGAGTGGTGTAAACAACAGAAATTGATTTTCTCACAGTTCTGGCAGCTAGAATTCAAGATCAGGGTGTCAGCAAGGTTGGTTTCTGGTGAAGCCTTTCGTTCTGGCTTGTGGGAGGCTGCCTTCTCACTGTGTCCTCACGTGGCCTTTTCTCTCTACACACACTTTTTATTTAAAAAAAATATTTTATGTATTTATTTTTAGAGATGGGGTAAGGGAAGGAGAAGGAGAAGGAGAGAACCATCACTGTGTGGTTGCCTCTCATGCACCCCCAACTAGGGATCTCGCCTGCAACCCAGGCATGTGCCCTGACCAGGAATTGAACCCGGCAACCTTTGGTTCAAAGACCAGCGTTCAATCCACTGAGCCAAACCAGCCAGGGCTGCACACACTTTTTTTTTACTTTAAAATTTTTATTGATTGACTTTAGAGAGAGAAAAACATCAGTTTGTTGTTCCAGTTATCCATGCATTTATTGGATCCTTGTATGAGCTCTGACAAGGGATTGAACTTGGAACCTTGGTACCACAGGGTGATGCTTCAATCTGAGCTACCTGGCGAGGGCCTGTGCACACACTCTTGGTGCCCCTTCCTCTTTTAATAAGGACGCCAGCAATACTGGATTAGGGCCCCACAATTATGACCTCACTTAACCTTGTATTGCCTTGAAGGCCCTATCTGCAAGTAAGTTATATTTCGGGTTAGGGCTTTAACGTAAAGATTTGGTGGGAGGTACGCAATTCAGTCCATGATAGGGCTCACGGCCTAATTTAGATAAACACCACTGCTGGAGACAGGAGGCCAGTCAGCAGTGGGGCCTGGGATGCTGTGAGCCATCTTGGTCCAGTGAGGCCCCCTCGCCTGTGCCCCTTTGACCACTAACTAGTATGTCCCCTTAAGCAAGTTGCTTCTCTTAGGGCCTCAGGTGAAGCAGGCGACCATCTACCTAAAGGCCCACTCTTTTCTTCATGGGTCTTTCCCCCAAGTTGATTGAACACCTCCCAGGTGAGGCATCACCAGTTCTCGAGAGGAGGACTTACCAAGACAGGGACACAGTCAGTAGCCTAGAGTGGATGACACAGGTGGGCAGACTCCCACACAGGCCAGAGGCCCTGGACAGCAGGGGCCCAGGCAGGCGGGCTACCCAGGGCGGGGTCAGCGGAGAAAGGGCACAGCCAGGTTTGTTCTATCTCTTGCCTGGGCCCTGGGGCTGCTGCCTTCAGGGCCCCCCTGCTTGCCCTCTGGGAAGCCACACAGGGCCGAAGTGATCTTCTCCCAACGTAAATCCGGTAGCATCTTACCCATGAGTATCGCCTTCTAACGGTCTACATTGCACTCAGAATAAAACCCAAATGCGTGCCTTCAAGATCCTCTGTGGCCCCTGATCTCTTGCTTTTCATTTCAGCTGCCACTTTCTTCCTCTGGCCTTTTTCTGTTCCTCTCTCCGGCCTCTGCCTTGCTGTTTCCAACACCTGCCACTCTCGGCACCACCCCAGTACCTCACAGGGACAGCTGCTTCCCCCATGCAGGTTGAGGGGTGAACGGGGCAGCACAAAGAGGGCTCTCCCTTCATATCTCAAGGATTGCCCCAGGCTTGCTGTCTCTCACCATCCTGTTCTTGATCATGACACTTTAAAATGCACTGTCTATCTCCCTCACCTGGGTTGTAAGCTCCCTGAAGGTTGGGGCCACATCTTTTTATTACATCCCCTAGTTTCCTAGGGCTGCAGGAACAAAGTGCCATAGGCTGGGTGCCTTAGACAACAGAAATGCACGTAATCCCTGGAGGTTGGAAATTGCAGATCAGGGTGTCAGTAGGGTTATTCCTTCTACTCCAGGCCCGTCTGCCTCGCTGGCTTGCGGGTGTCTTTACATCACCTTTCCTCTGTAGGAAGGTCGTGTCCAGATTTCCTCTACTTGTAAGCACAGCAGTCATATTGGTTTAGAGCCCATGCTAATGACCCTATCCATGAATATGACCACATACTGAGGTACCGAGGCTTAGGATTTAACATATGAATTTTCCTAGGGGTATAATAATCCCTACTACCTAGAAATATGTCCGACATATCGTAAAAACCTTTTAAGGGTTTTTTTTTTTTTTTTTTAAGGAGGAAAGAGAGGGAGAGAAACATCAATGTGTGGTTGTCTCTCACGCACCCCTCCCCCGGGGACCGGGCCTGCAACCCAGGCATGTGCCCGGACTAGGAATCGAAATTGGCGACCCTTTGGTTTGCAGGCTGGTGCTCAATCCACTGAGCCCCACCAGCCAGGGCACATAGTAAAAACTTAATAAAAATGTGCTGACTGACAACTGGCGATGACTACAGCTTGGAGAATGGCCTGGAGAGGGTGAGGCTGGAAGGACCAGCAAGGAAGCAGGGTGAACATTCCAGGCTAGGACTTGTATTTACTGAATACCTATGAGCACTCCCTGGGCCAGGCCAGACCCTGGGAGAGGAAACAGTGAAAGAGATGCAGACCTTGCCCTTGGGTTTCCCCCACTCTGGTGGGAATCAAATCAAATCACAGAGCTAGTAGGCACCTACACTTAGAAGCAGGGCAGTAGGGTAGAGAGGAAGGGCAGATTAAAAATGTCCAGCTGCTAGATCACATCCAGGGGGTTCCTGAAGCTGCAGTGTGCCAGGCCTTGGCTCAGCAGCAAGGTTTGTGTCCCTGACCTGGGCAGCCTCGTGGGTCGCCACCCCTCTGCTTAAAACCCTCTGGTGGCTTCCCACTGTACCTAAAGTAACCACGGTGGCTCAATGGCCCAGGGACCCGTACACCCTCAGGGCACCCATGCTGTGAATGAATAATCCCCAGGGTGGTCCTGGGCTCTCTGGATCTTCCTATGGGTGGGGAGCAGGCCAGGACCCTCAGCTCCGGGGCAGGAGCTTCCCTTTTCCTTCCAGGCTTTTGCCTGGTGAGGCCTGGCCCTCAGTCCTCCTCTTTCCTGCAGGGGGTAAGCAGACGAACTCCCTAGTCAGGGCATGGCACACTCTACCAGCCTCTTATTAGCTTCGTTTTGCACATGCTGACAAGGCCTGGGCCCAGAGCCCAGCGCTGTGAGGAAGACTGGCTTTCCCACAGGTGGGGGCTGGGACAGAGAGGGCAGGCCGGCCTGGCAACGGCATTCAGAAGCACGTGGATGCCAGAGAATCGGTCCTACCCAAGCTTTACCACGCGAGGCTGGGGGAAAAGGGGCATTTTTCTCCTCCAGCACCGTTTCCCACTCCAGGCTGCCTTCGACAGAGCACCCAGGCTTCTAAGCCTTTCACAGGGTGCCCCCAGGTGGTCTTTTGGGGAATCACACCCAGTTCCTATAGGAACAGTTCTTGCTGGTTTCAGCTCAATTGCTAACCTGTGAGGCTGGCAGCTTCAATATTTTACTGACAAAACTGAGACTCAGAGGGTTAGTCAAAGTGACAGGGCCAGCTTTTGGTTCAAGGTCAAGATCTTTTCTGGCCCAAAGTCGGTGCCTGTGTTCCTGTCCTGCATCCTCTCTAGGAAGTCCTGTCAGAGCCCACAGAACGGCTCAAGAGTTGAAAGGACATGTAGAGCTCCCTTGTTTCCATTCTTGATCTGATGCACAAAGCAGCTCTGTCACCCATTCCCATGCAATTATTACTCTCTGCTTGAACACGTCCAGCAACGGGGAAATCATTACCTCACAAAGAATGCACAAGCATGCTGGACAGCTTTTGTCGGTACATTGTGGGGGGTGTAGGGATAGTTAGCCCTAGCGTGCAGGAGGCAGACCTCAGCTAGGGATCCTCCCCCTGCCTAGAGGGGGTGAACCTCAGTCCCATGCAGCAGCACTAGTCAGGCCAGCCTGCAGGATGTCGAGGTGATGCCTCCCATCCTGCCTGGATCTGAGGGTGCTCAAAGCCTGGTCTTCCCCAAGTTTGCTGGATGAGGGTGACATGAGGCCAAGTCTATGGCTGAAGAGTGTCAGGGTAATGACACGTGGGAGGCCTCAGTCTCCTGTTAGTGTCAGCAACTCCTGCACCGCCTTCCCACATGGCCGGCTGGAGAAGAGCTGCGAAGACCCAAGGAGGAAGGACAGTCTGGAAGTGCCTTTTCCCTTGCGCGGTGCTGTAACTTGGATCTCCATGTGCACAGCCTCTGGCCCTCTGGCACCCATGGGGGCAGCCACTGAGTGCTGTGCTAGGCCTGCACAGGGAGGCAGAGGCTGCCAACCCCTGCAAAGCCTTGGGCGAACCATGGATCTTCTCTGAGCTGTATCCTCAGCGTTAAGATTTCTCCCCCAACCAGCAAGTTCCCTCTTATCTGATCCCACCCGTCCTCTGACCTGGGGCCGATCACATTGCTGGGTTCATGTTCTGATCGCCTCCACATTGGAAGCATGCTCATCAGGGCCTCCGGTCTGGACAGACGGAGCCAGGATGCCGGAGGGAGCCTCACAGGACCGACCTGCCCCGAGGCTGGGCATGTGGGGGCTTCCCCCGTCAATGGCCTCTGCCTTTTCCAGGACCACCGATCATACAGGGACCCTGTGCACCAAACACCCCATAGATGGATGATCCAGACAATGGATCCCACCTGCTACACAGAGCTCTGACTCTACCCAAGGTCTCCCCAGTGACCCTGAAATCTCCTCCCTAGAGCTTCTACCCATTTGACCTCCCACAACCCTTTCACAAGGGCACCTGCGGAAGCGTTCAAAACAGTCACTCTACCCCCATCACTGCCAGGACAGTAGCCGTCAGCACATAGGGCTCAGCCCTTTCTCACATCACACTCCAGTTAGCTAGCTGCGTGCCTGAAAGTACAGTAAACAGCATGGTCAGCATCAGGCCACATGTTGTTATGAAGTGTTGCCCTGACCCATGTGGCTCCGTTAGTAGAGCACTGTCCCGCAAAGCAAAAGGTCACCAGCTTGATACCCAGTCAGCACGCCTGGGTTGCAGGCCAGTCCCCAGTTGGGGCACATGCAAGAGGCAACCAACTGGTGTTTCTCTCATACATCGAGGTCTCTCTTCCCTCTTTTTCCCTCGCCCCCACTATCGAAAAATAAGTATTTTAAAAAGAAATGGAAGTCTCATCTGGTAGCTTAGGACCAGAGCTGTAGGCCTACAAAAACGGGGCCTGGAATAAGGCTGATGTTCCTGACGTACTGAAGGAAGAGAATGTAACAGGGAGTGGCACAAAGACTCAGGGTTTAAGAAACTGGCACATACTCGGCAAACGGCTCAGGGCTCTTAGCGAGGTGCCCTTACAGGGCCTGGCTCCTCCCAGGTCCCCATGCAGGTGGGTGGACTCTTGTCATTGGCCCCTGAGACTTTCAGATTCAGAGCCAACGAAAAGCGCTTTTGACCCCAGGTGAGGAATGTACCAGAGGCCAAATGTGATTGGCAAACCAAAGAATAGTCCAAAAGGGAGAGTTAAACAACAGTAAATTCTGACCTGATTGACAGCAGCAGTTGCTACTTACTGCTTTCGAGAGGAAAGAGCCTCTGAGGTTCTCATGACATCTGAAAGATGACCTAGACAACTGCAGACACACAGAATCCATAGTGCGGGCACGCTCCTAACAACCAACACCCTGAGCCCAGCCCAGCCCTTCAAGATCCTGTATCTTCTTCCAAGGGCTAATTATAATTAAGTAAGAGCCATTTGGGGGGTACCTACTCTGTGCCAGGTATTGCCCTGGTGCTTCTCATATTCTACTTCACTTCCTACTCACGACCCTGTGGAAGAGAAACAACTACATTCATGGATGAGGAAGCGTGTAACCAAGGTTGGACCCCAAGTGGGGGAAGGCAGGGGTTAGGGGCCAGGCCGCCAGGGCTTCACGCCTGCATTCCAGCTGCCACTTGGTACGCTGTTTCAGGACCCTGGAGCCTTGTGTCATCTTTGCTTAGGAGGCCAGGGTAGCATAGCTGACCCCTAGGTCTCTGCTGCAAGCTCATCATCTCTCTCGGGTCTCCACCATAGCGGGTACCGAGGCTCTGAAACCCCGAGTCCTTCAAGCACGATGTTAAAGAGCTGCTCCAGTTTTACACGACCTTGTCCTCAGGGAAGAGCAACTCTGCACCTCGACCCCAAAACACAACCCTTCTGAAGAAGAAACAGCTTTCCAAATACTTGTTTCCAACCTCAACTGCCTTCCATCACAGCTTTATTGCTTTTCTACCAATAAAACAGTTGAAGACAGTTTTGTCTATTTTTGTTTTATTTGTTAAACTGCTAAAAAGTCATCAGGGGAAAACAAAACAAAACAAAACAAAAATGAAATTGACAAGATTTAAATATCAATGAAATCATATCCATTTTTCATTCCTACACAGGTATGTGCCTAAAATGATCCTCTCAGGGGAAGCCACCTGGGACCCCTGAGTTGTACAGAAACGTCGCTCAGCACCAGCTTGGCCAGGGCACCCTGGGTGCGCTGACAGGAACCCTGGTTGGTGGGCGGGGAGCAGAGCAAGGTGGAGGCAAAGCCTCAGGTTTTCTCTCAGACAATGACCACGATGAGAGGGCGCACTCACTGCTGACCATGCAGAACATGCCTTCTGCAGTGCGTGGGGAGGCCGCCCGGGCCCCACGCCTCAGAACCCAGCTTCCTCGTCCCTGGGGTGTTCAGACCCTCCCCGGTGACTTGCGCGCTGGAAGAGACCACAGAAAATGCGAAGCAGAGCACATCACCATGCCAGGATCGCCACAAGGACAAGGACAGACAGACAGCCCAACCAGGAATATCACTTGTAAGAGGAAGGAAAGAGCAAAGCAGAAGGAAACCCAGAAAGATGCAGTGAAGGGAAAGGGAAGCATCCCCTTGTTCTCCGTCAGCTGGCGGCTTTCTGTCCTTCAGAGTCAAGATTTCTTCAGTTGGTTTCCTTTCTTTCTTTTCTTCATTTTTTAAAAAAGAATTTCAACACAGTTCTTAGAATACAGTTCATGGATTCAGCTCTTGCTATAAAACTCAAACATCAAAATCAAATAAATCCACAGAGGGCTGGGAGGAGAAACCCAGTAGAGCCTTAGAACTAAACTGACACTTGTTTTGACAGCTAATTTATGTTCCCAAAATGTGCGGTGGGTGGAGGTTGTGGAGCCCACCACCCAAATGTAGAATAAGGGTGAAAATATGAAGAAAAATACAGAACCCTTTCTGCTGCCCAGACTGCAAAATGAGGAAACAGGAAGCTCTGTCCAAGCGCAGGAAGAGACTTGAATTCTCATTTCAGGCCAACAAGGTGGCCAGGGACGTCAGTATGACAGGGCTCTCAAAGGCACGCTTGCAGGAATGGAAGGGGTTAAAGCTTCAAGTGGCAACAAAACATACTTTAAATACTTAAATACTGATAAATATTTGCTAGGTGCTCCTGAGGGTTTAAAAAAAAATATTTTGTCTCATTTTTCTCAGTGAGTTTTAAGACAAAATTGGTATCATGTCAAAACCGGACTTGTGGTTAAATCTGATCTGACGGAAGTACCGGAGGCCTGGGGACATGGTGGCCTCAGCGGAGACGCCAGAGGGTCGGCCGCACGAGTGGCTGCTCAGGGCCAGAGGCGGGCTCACCCTGGCTGCGCAGAGAGGCTCTCCCGAGGTGCACGCAGTGCCCCTGAGCCACCGAGAACACCCCCCACTGGGTAGAGACGAGGCAGGTTTTTCTTAGAGCTGTAAACGGGCAGTCCGGTTCCGCGTGGCGGGGGTAATCCCGGGATGCCAGGGAGTTCTGAGGAGCTGGGTTACTGCCTAACGGAACCGTCTCCATTGCCTGCCTACTTGGGGAACGCAGAAGGAATCGACACGTTAACAGCTGGCTTAGGAAGGCCCCACAACAAAGGGAAAGATGGAGAGGATGGGATTCTGCGCTTTCAGGCTTCCAAATACTTTACACTTTAATAGGAACCGAATTTGGAGGCGTAGCCCCATGCAATGTCATACACTAGGTTGGGCAACGGCCATAGTACCAAAAATCGCTGATCTTTCAGGAGTTCCCTTGCGAGTGAAGGACCCCACTTGATCTAACAGTCTTTGCCAAATGAGGACGGGCAGCAGACTAGAGCAGGAAGTCTGGGAAGCTGACTGTTGAGCTGTGAGCAGCTGGACACCAACGTAGACATGTGACCATTCCCTCATCCAGGGAGGCAGAGAGCAGCTTCTGGAACACGCACCCCTCCCTGTGAGCTGGCCCTTCCTGGGTTTGGCACCAGGGGGGCTTTCCCACCAAGACCACACTGTAAAAGCTAATGGCTGGGGGAAGGGATTCAACATGATGTGGCAGGAGAAAACATATCTATCAGATGACTGCTGTGTGCTGGCTGCAAGCCAGGACCCAGGGCCAGCCGCAGCAGGCCTGTGCCTGGGAAATGTGAGCAAGAAAATGGGGAGTGTGGGGATGGAAAATGCAACTTACAAAGTAAAAATCCATCTGATGAGAAATCATCAAAAATCCACAAAAGTGCATTTTTAGAGATCATGTAACTTCCTGCATCAGCCAAGGAAATGCTCTAGTTGGTTGCATCTTCCTTCAGAAGTGCCATGAAAGTCAACACCCACGCCTTGTCCAGGTGACAAAGGAACAAGACGACAACAAAGGAGGAGCCGCTCCAAGGGCAGGCATGCATCAAAGAGGTCAAGCGTCTCTGGGTGATACTCAACCCTGTCACGGGTTAACAGCCAGGCAGAAAAACACATCAAAACAAGGGCAAAAATAATTTCTAGAAGGAACTGTTATTGGAATTCCCTCTGTCAGGATCTATTTGTATATTTTACAAACATAGATAGGTGTCCACCATGCTTTGGAAGTAAAAAATAGATGATACTTCAGGGGTCTCACATGATACTGGCATCTTGGGATCCCCACTGACCCTAGTGACACCAGCGAAAGTGATCCAGAAATATATCTAAGAGATCATTCCGGGCACTTGAGCTTTATTAAAGAAACAAAAAATAATAAAGATTTAGAGCTTTAAAAAACCTGCAGATGCAAAAAGAAAAAAGAAAGAAGAAAAGGCAGCTTCTGAAGATCAAGTTTTAAGGGAAGAAAAAGGAGAACAAATGTGGGTTTTGGCAACTTGTAACCAAGTACGATTGTCAGGAAATTCCACAATCAGACACCAAAATGTTTTCGGAGACATGGGTGGGGGGGACACTCAAAGGACCAAAAGATACTAGGTGGACAGGGGTTGCCACGTACACATTGTTTCAGGACAGCCCTGGCATACAGACGCGGAACAGGGTTAACTACCCTTGGTCACAGAGGGCAGAACGGGCCAGGCACAGATCGTTACTGCAAAGAGACACTTTCCAGGTCCTCTGTGATTTTAAGAGAAAGGGAAGAACAGTTTTCTATAGGTTACTTTTACCCTGCCAGCCCCTGAAGCATGCGAATCTGAAACCTCCACTGGGCACCTGACACATGCCCTTTCTTTTTCTAACTCTGAGAAGGCCACGTAAAGATTTATAGGGGGCTCTTCGTTTCTTTAGGAAAGTTCTGGTATTAGTCTGTTCCCTAATTTCTTGGTCTGATCACCAGCGAAATAGAAAAAGGCAGCACAGCCTTCTGCTAAAACACAGCAACAATGTTGTCTAAACCAGGACAGAGATTGCTCCCTCTTTGTAAACAGAGTTGGCTATAGAATATATATTTATATATAGTTTCTTTCTTAATGGAGATTTGATCCCAGCCTGGAGTGAGTAAGGTTGGGAAATAAGGTTTTGGTTTATGGGAGTAATTTTGTCCTTTGTTTTCCTAATTCTCAGTCCAAACACCTGCACGCTGGAAAATTCCAAATTAAAAGCCACAGAAAGGGAAAAGGGTTGACAGCATATTATCTTTTTGCTCGCACAAAGTACAAGGCGTTTGTTTTTGGATAGTACTTCACATTCTGTTTCTTGTCCATGAGTCCTCCAAATATGATGAGTTCACCCCTGCCTTGTACCACTGTGTGCAGGCTAGTTTCAGGAGGTCCAACCACGGAACTGCTGTTAAATACCTTCCACTTGACCCGCCCCTTCTCCTTGGTATCTTTAATGTCCAGCACATACATCTGCATGGGCTTGCAGTTCATGCTCTGGTATAAGGGCTTGCCAACGTTCAGGGACTGGGGAGGGTGGTGGCCCAAGCGGCGGGCAATGGGAGGCAAGGAATGTCCATCTCCTTGGGCAGGACCTGGCCGGGGAACGGGCACCGTCTCTCCGCTGCTCAGGCTCTGACTCCCTGGGGAGCCTGGAGAAGATCCCAGAGGAGGACTTAGGGCTGCAGAGGCCGAGGGGCCTTTGGATGACATTGCTTTGATGGCTTCTAGGCTCCGACGCAGGGCACCTGGGGAGATGGCTCCTGCGAGGGCACTGGCCACATGGGGCGGGGTATGCACACCATTTGTCTGTTCAGGAAGGTGTCTCATACTTCCCCCACCTGTCCTGTTGTCCATGCCGTCCATGTGATTGCTATTGGAAGCTGGTTTCAGATCCCAATTTAGATCCATTGACCCTAACCTCAGATCTTTCTGATCTGGTAGGGACCCTCGTCGAGGGGCCAAAGAAAGTCCCATTTTGAGGTCATATCCTTCAGTGGCAGATGGAGTACTAGGAGATATGGCCTGTACAGGGCTGTCCAAGGAAGCACCACCTACAGCTGCTGTTCCCGGAGACAAGCTCCCCCCATTTAGCACGGGGGAGCCATCTCCTCTGGCTGGGGAAAGGCTCCCTTCCCGGGAGCCTGAGGGTGTCTGCCGCTGAGCTCGGGGCCGCAGTGTCCCCCAGCGGCCATTAACACACGGAGCTTCGTCCACGCCCCTTACCGGAGACTGTGAGCGGCACTCCCGGGTTTCAGGAACCAGGGCCGGAGGGGCAGCACTGATAGGTGATGGGCGAGAGTTCAAACTGGGGCTGAGTGGGGCTCTCCCACTGGGAGCCTGGCTGAACACCACGACACACTGCCCCACCTGGAAGGCAAAAAGACTTGCGCTCAGTTCTGATCATTCATTCAACTATCAAACATTCACCATAAGCATCTGGGGTATGCTAGGCATTTTATAAGTACCTGATGTACAGAGATGAAAATAACAGAATCTGCTGTCTAGGTTAGAGGGGCAGCCAGCCATGGGAGCCATCTGCTGCTATAGTGTGACATGTGCCATCATTAGAATTATGTTTACGGAATAGGGGTAGCTTGGAGGGAAGAGTCAGTTTTTGTTTGGGGGATCCTAGAGAAAATTTTATAGACAGAGATGCTGGGACTTAAAGGATGAATGGGGCCCACTAAGTTTTCTCTTCTAGTGATTCTATTTTTTGTTTTTTTTTTTTTTTTAAAGATTTTATTTCATTATTTTTAGAAAGGGGGGAAGGGAGAGAGGCAGATAGGGAGAGAGACATCGTTGCTTTTCACCTGCCTCCAGCCACAGACCCGACTGGAGACCTGGTTTGCCACCTGGTTATGTGCCCTGGCTCGGGAATCGAACCTGCAACCCTTGGGTTTGCAGGCCGGCGCCTTACCCACTGTGCTACCAGCCAGGGCTGATTCTTTTTTTAAAAAACATCAAGCACGGAGCTTTTTTTTGTTTTTTTTTTAAAGATTTTTTATTTCAAGGGAGAGAGACAGAGAGGGAGAGAAACATCAATGTATGGTTGCTTTTCACCTGCCTCCAGCCACAGACCTGACTGGAGATCTGGTTTGCAACCTGGTTATGTGCCCTGGCTGGGAATTGAACCTGCAACCTTTGGGTTCGCAGGCCGGCATCTTAATCTTCTAGTGATTCATAATGTGAGAGACTCCCAAGGAGCTATGGTAATGTCTACCTATTCTGTGACATCAGGATGTTTTCATTTCCCTTACATATTTGCTTGGAAACCTGACAAGTAAACTGGGTTTATAGCTTAAGACCCCTCCCCATGCTGGCCTGTCAGTTTCCCGCTTACCCGGCAAGCTGGATGGCACCACAGTTCTGGGGCCCCATGATCTTCATTTTCCACCTTGAGTGGCTGCCAGGCCCAGGGACCTGACTGCATGTGCAACAACCAAGCGTCCTTGAACAGCTGCAAGAGAAGAATCAACAACAGGACTCAGGTGTAGCTCCTGCTACAAAAAATACACAAACCTGGAACCTCAAAGTTGCGCCATCTGGTTTAGGGAGTGTATGAGCTCTTTAGGAAGCATAACAAAATCTTTATTAGCCATTCATCTGTGCCTTCACTCATTCATATATTACCATTGGCTGGGCATAAAAATCATTCTTGTGACTCATGAATCAATTTTAAGTGGATTTGAATTCCGCCTGTGGTTTTATGGTGTGTATGTGTGTGTGTGTGTGTGTGTGTGTGTGTGAGATGTGGGGAGTGGGCAGACAGGTAATACATCTCCATAACTTTCTGAACTTTGCTAAAAAGATTTTATTTATTTTTAGAGCAAGGGGAAGGAAGGGAGAAGGAGAGGGAGAGAAATATCGAAATTTGAGAGAAACACTGACCGGTTGCCTCTCATGCACCCCCAACTGGGGACTGAACCTGCAATCCAGGCATATGCCTTGACTGGGAATCAAACTGGTGATCTTTAGGTTTGTGGGACAACGCCCAACCTACTGAGCCACACCAATTGGAGCTGATCCTGCATTCTTAAAATAAATTCCACATGAATTCCAGCAGCTATCAGCCTGCTTTTATGTCCCATTTCTCCTTGAAGCCCTGGCTGGTGGGTCAGTGGATAAGGTGTCAGCCTGCAAACCCAAAAGTCACTGGTTTGATTCCCCAGCCAGGGCACATAACCAGGTTGCAAGCTAGGTCTCCAGCCAGGTCCCCAGCTGGAGGCAGATGAAAGGCAACCATACATTGATGTTTCTCTCTCTCTCTGTCTGTCTTTCTCTCTTCCCCTCTCTCTAAAAATAATAAATAAAATCTTAAAAAAAAAAAAAAAAAAAAAGCAGCAAACCTTTTATAGCCTAAAGAAGAAGTGGGAGTAGGAAAAAATAAAGATATGAATATTTAAGAGATGAATATTTCTGAATAAAAGCAACCATTACTCCCCAAAAAGCAGAGAAAATAGCCAGAAAATACAAAGGCTGTATACCCAAAGGGAAAGGGTACTCTTTGAATGAAAATGCCACAGAACGTTTTAACACTTAGCAGCATGAGCATGAGACTGTCACAGCAGCAATACTCACAGCATTGGGACCACCACACCCTCCAAGGATTAAGATAGTTGCATCATCTATAACAATCTGGGGGTAGAAAGAAATTTAAAACAAAACTATAAAAACTAAAGACACAAGCATCTGACCTCCTATGCTTCAGTTGTACATGAAAATAGCCTACCCAGTTCCTAAAGAGAGTCTTACTTCTAGTTACCATAATAAACCCTCTATTTTCCCATGACAATTTTGATTCCTGTGAACAAATTGATGATTCACCTGAATGGATGTATTCTTTGTTGATCAAATATTAAAATGAGAGTGCCAACCACATAAAATGCAGGGTTCTCTTATGAAATGAAACAGCAAAGTAAATGCTTTGGGGAGAGACATAACATAAGCCTTTAAAAATAAATATAACCCACTAGAAGTTGAAAAGCAAATACCAGCAAAAGTCATCACAAATTCTCTTTTGGTTTATGCATGTTGGCACCTTACCTGACTCCCTCCTCCCTCTCCCATCCTAGCTGAAAGATGCTATAGTGTGTGTTGAACAGCTATTTTAATTCCTGAGCACCTGAGATTGGCCACCCCGAGGATGAGGACTGGGGCCAGAGATGTTTGGCTTGGACCACGCCCACTGCTCAAGGTCAAGGACCCAGACATCATTGCTCCTATAAGAGAAGGACAGAAGGATGAAGGAGCTGAGAGTGACTGGAGATCACAAGAGCTAAGACAAATGATGTTACATTTATAAAGGTGCCCTGCAAAGTGCCACCTCATAGTTAGCACTTAGACTATTTTTCCTTCTGCTCCTTTCCCTGGAGCCCATCTCAAGACCTTCAAACCTTTGCTGTTTCCACTAACCCATAAGGCCTTGCTTGTCTGAGTTAGCGTCTGTTGTCACACACAAATACCTAAAGAGTTAACTGGTGACAATTGGAAATAGTTACTGGTCAAGATATAGTCTTTCTTTTTTTTAAATTTTATTGATTTGAGAAAGAGCGAGAGATCGATTTGTTGTTCCACTTATTTATACATCCATTGGTTGATTCTTTTATGTGTCCTGACGAGGGTGGAGGTGGGGGTGGGATCAAACCTACGACTTTGGTGTATCAGGATGACACTACAACCAGCTGAACTAACTGGCCAGGGCTAAGATACTGTTTTTCAAAAGCAAGAACCAGAAGGAAGGAAGAAAATTATTCAAAAGACAATTCTAACATTGTTCAGGAGATAATGATTTATCAAGTCTGGCTACAAAAAGTAATTTCACCATGGCAAATGAGAGCTGTGGTTTTATCAAGGGCAAACTGTCAGCTCCAGCCCTCAAGGGACCAGAATGGCAAGGACAGACTCCTAGATGACAGTCTCTACAGTCCCTTCTGTCGGGTCATTTAGTCACACACCAGAACACAGGAATAACAGCTCCAATACCTGAAGCCCTTAACGCCCTCAGGTGGAGGAGAGCTCACACTGCCAAATCAGGCAAACAGTGATTCAGATGAAGCACTCTGGCTTCTGACTGGCCTGAACTGGCCAGATGTGGAGGACAGTGGGTATGGAAAACAGCCTAAGGGAAGTGGGTCAAGCCTGACAGTTTTATTTGCTCCTATCCACTACCCAAGCCCATCCATTTGAAGAGTGAATCATTTCCACCTGTCCTGTTAATCTACCTCTCTCTTTCTCTAAAGCCACAAAGGGCACAAACTGGGTCATCAAGGAGAGGAAGAAGTACTGTTTCTTGGAAGGGGGCCGGCCATCTGTAGGTACAGGTAGAAGCAGACAAGGTGGAGGTTCCATCAGAACTTGATCACACTGAAGAGAACCACCGACCAAACAAAGAGAGCTGCACAGCCCTGACTCTATGGAGCGAGTTTCTCAACTTTACTGCTATGTCGAAATCTGGAATGTTAGAGATCCCTAACTGGATTAATCAGAACCATGTTCAGGAATACTGACCCTAACTAGTTCACTTTTCTGACCCATTATTCCCAGGACTACTTACCCCCAGATTGGCAGAAAGCAAATCAAGTATACTTACATTTGTCGGGATCCTAAGGAGCCACCAAAGACAATCATTTTATCATCTATCACACAGGACGAATGGCCAGCCATGGGCGGTGGCCCATGGGTCGTCACAATGCAGTTCCACCTAATATAAAGACAGGAGGAAGCTGACAAGTCAAGAATCATCAGACCCACCGCACTCCTGGGGAATTAGTAGCCAAAACTGGACAGCACCCTGTTCTTCAAATGGCAGAGAAATGAATCTCATCCACTCTTTCTCTTTTTGGAATAAGAGTTACTAACTTTAGGTTTTATGGGGGTCCTGGAAACCCTCTGAAACTGCAGGCAAAAATCTGTGCATATGTAAATTTTTTTCTGGTAAAAAAGAGTCTATAGTTTTCATCAGATTCTCGAGGTTTCTGAACACAAAAAAGACAAGGGGTTCACTCATGTAAAATATTTTATTCTAGATGGAAAAGATCTTATCTTTGTGGCTTACCAGTTTTTAGAGGGTGAGTAAGTATGTATTTCATCAAAGAATCGCTCTGGTTGGTGTAGGGGATAAGGGCTTGGCCGTGTCCAGCCACCAAACAGCACCAGCAGGTCCTTGTACACGACCAGGGTCGCTCCGGCTTTGGGGGAAGGATAGGACCCTGGGAGAAGTCAGTAACAGCATAGTTAGGATTCAGGGTCATAGAACAAGCCGCAGGTAGGCTGTTTATAGATCAGCTTTCCATGGAAGAGTGACAAAACAGGATACTATACTACAAAGCATAAGAGAAAAAGGGAGACAAAACTGGGTTTGCAGGTCTGAGAGAAAATCATCACCAATTTATACATCTTTTGTAATTAACAGAGAGAAACTTGAGCTGGAGGAAAGTTACTGAGCCTCTTTAGCCTTAGTTTTGCTCACCTGAAATTAGGAATGAGAGTACCTAGCTCTTAGGCCGTTTTGCATATTAAATAATACATACAAAGCACCTAAACTGCCACATAGCAGGTGCTCAATAAATGTTGATTCTCTTGCCTATCCCTTTAATAGCTTAATAGAGTGTACAAAGGAAGGAATGGAAGGGATCCAGAGAGCAGTATCAGAGGTCTGTCCCAAAAGTACTGGCTGGGCAAACTGTTCTAAATTATATTGATATTGGCTCGATACTCTGGGGACAGAACTCATATACAGAGGTTAGATACCCGGATGCCATTTAAAAATAACTGCTGCCTCCAAACATAGGTAATAAAGAAGGCAGAAGGCCGTTTTAATTTGTTCTATGAAAGAAATGCTAATATAGTGACCTCTAGGCCCTTAGATATGGGCCCCACTAGCACCCATGGGAGCAGACTTTTAATGCTCAACATGAAGGCATTTCAGTGAAACTGCAGGCCTTACACCAAGAGTGGCCACTAAAGTCCTCTAAAGCTGGGCCTCTGACCTTGTCATGTTAACCAAATTTTAAAACAACAGAAACTTGGCTTATGCTGGAAAACTTTAGGAATAACAAATATCCCACAGGAGCATAATTTTCAGAGCTTTTGGTCTTTAAAACAACAGTTGCTATTTCTCTCAATCCCTTACTCTCATGCCACCTTTAGTTTGCTCAGGACCAATATCCAGGGTCTGTAAATGCTAGAATATTAAAAAGAATTTGTTGCTGTTATTAAAGGTACAGGATCTACTTTTCAAAAGGAATCTTAAGCAGAAGGAATTGCAGTATGCAATATGTTAACCTGACAGTAGTGGAGGTATTCCAAACTAGGGGGACAACTTGGCCTCCTCTTCAGCAAGGGGTTATGGGAACATGGTTTGAAAAGCCCTACTCAGGTTGCTTTTTTTAAAAAAGATTTTTTTACTATTTCCAGAGAGAGGGGAAGGGAGAGAGACATCAATGTATGGTTGCCTTTCACCTGCCTCCAGCTATAGACCTGGCTGGAGACCTGGCTTGCAACCTGGTTATGTGCCTGGGAATCGAACCAGCGATCTTCGGATTTGCAGGGCGGCGCCTATCCACTGAGTTACCAGCCAGGGCTCCAGATTTTATTTATTTTTAGAGAGAGGGGAAGGGAGAGAGAAAGAGAGGGGGAGAAACATTAATGTGTGATTGCCTTTGACAGGGCCTCAGCTAGGGACCTGGACTGTAACCCAGTCTGACTGGGAATCAAACCAGCGATCCTTCGGTTTGCAGGCTGGTGCTTAATCCACTAAGCCACACCAGCCAGGGCAAAAATTTTAATATAAATTGGGCAACTTGCATAAAAATATTTTAAGTGCATATGCTTTAAATCAGCGATTTCACTTCTAGGAATTAAGCTAATGAGATAGTTGGGCAAATAAAAAAGGAATTAGATACAAGTATACTCATTTGCAGTTTTTAAACAGATCAAGGAATATCCATATAATACTATGTGAGAATTAAAATAAATTATGTGTCTGTTTGCCTTAGAATAATTCCCATGCTCTATTAAGTGGAAACTGAAAATAGCAAGTGACAAAACATGGGATAATAATAGCTAATAGTTGATGGGTACTATGTTCTTGGCACCATTCCTAGTGGTTTATGCATAAGTAATTTATTTAATCTTTGCATAAACCCTAGGAGGTAAGTACCATTTTACTCTTCACTGATTAGATAAAGAAATGAGGCACAGATTGGTTAATTTCCCCAAGGCCATACATCCAATTAGTGCTAGAGAAGTAATCTGAATCTAGGCAAATTGAGCCCACTTAAAATAATCTATTTTACTCCATGTGTTCACTACACATGAAGGAAGTCTAGATGGTCACCCAAGTGTCCATCTGTAGATGCGTGGATAAAACAACTATGGCACATATACACAATGGAATACTACTTGGCCATGAAAAGGAAGAAAATTTTATCTCTTGTGACAGCATGAACCTGACAGAATGAACCTGGAGAACATTACACTAAGTGAAATAAGCCAGTCAAAGGAAGACAAATATCATATAGTGTCACTCATATGGGGAATCTAATGAACTGAACAAGCAAAAACAGAGACAGACTCATGGATAAGAGAGCAGGATGGAACCTAGTTTAAAGGAACCATGGACATGGACAACAGGTGGGACTGACTTTGGGGGGAATGGGTGGGTGGGGAGGGGGACAGAGGGGAGCAAAAAGGGGATGGATGTAATACAATAATAATAAAATAAAATAAAAAGAGAGAGAGCAGGATGACAGCTATGGGGGAGGTTAGGGGATAAAGGGATGGAGCAAAAAGGAAAAAAGACACATTAACATGGGCAATAGTGTGGTGATTGTGTGTGTGGGGGGGTCTAAAAGGAGATAAATGGTAATACAATGAAAAATAAAAACTAAAAAGAAAAAGAAAGTAAAAAATAATAAAATTAAAAAAGAGAAAGTCTAGCCTTGGCTGGTGTGGCTCAGTGGATTGAGTGCTGACTGAAAGGTCGCCAGTTCAATTCCCAGTCAGGACATATGCCTGGGCTGCAGGCCAGGTATTCAGTTAGGGGTGTGTTAGAGGCAACCAATCAATGTTTCTATTGCACATTAATATTTCTTTCCTGCTCTTTCCCTCTTTTTTTTTTTTAAAGATTTTATTTATTATTTTTAGAGAGAGGGGAAGGTAGAGGGGCAGAGAGGGAGAGAACCATCAATGTGTGGTTGCCTTTCACCTGCTTGCTACAGACTTGGCTGGAGACCTGGCTTGCAACCTGGTTATGTGCCCTGGCTGGGAATCAAACCAGCGACCTCTGGGTTCGCAGGCCAGTACCCTTCCACTGAGCCACCAGCCAGGGCTCTTTCTCTCTCTCTAAAAAAATAAAGGATCTCTCTGAATGGTAAGATTACAGATGATTTTCATCTTCTTTATAAAAGCCTGTCTGTGTTGGCTAAACTTTGCAAAAAGTGATTAACTGCACATTGTGATTGAGGAAAGGCAAAGCTATTTCAGTTGTTAAAAATGAGAAATGTGAATTCAATGCAACTCTTTTTCTATACCTTCCCTAAAATCACTCCATTTGATAAAAGCTTCTGTGAGAAAGTATATATAATAAATTCTTAATTGCTTTTTAAAAATCCTCAGGGTTCTGAAAAGTATATTTTTTCAAAATTCATTTGGCAACATAACTTGACCTAAAATGAAGAGGCTATGGATAGTCTTTCTTTAATCCACTCATTGTGAGTATTCATTATGCGTTGCTGCAGAAATATTAGTAAGTTTGATTATAGGGTGCTGCTCCAGGCTTCACTAGAGGAATTACAAAGGCATAGGCATCATATTCCCATTTAAAACCTGAAAAATTCTGAATTCCGCAACACAACTGGCACCAAAGGTTTGATGTAAGAAACTATGGTTAAGACCACAGGTTCTGAAGCCAGCCTGCCTGGGGTCAGATCCCAACCCTGCCACGTTCCTAGCTGTGAAACTTAGGCCAGTTAACAGGTCTCTCTCTGCATTAGTTTCTGTAGCTATAAAATAGAAAAACAGGCCCTGGCTGGTAGCACAGTGGGTAAGGTGCCAGCCTGCGAACCCAAAGGTTGCAGGTTCGATTCCCCAGCCAGGGCACATAACCAGGTTGCAAGCCAGGTCTCCAGTCAGATCTGTGGCTGGAGGCAGGTGAAAAGCAATCATACATTGATGTCTCTCTCCCCCTCTGCCTCTCTCCCTTCCCCTCTTTCTAAAAATAATGAAATAAAATCTTTAAAAAAAAAAGAAAAACAACAGCATCCGCCTCATAGAGTGGTTGTGAAGATTAAATAGGTTAAATCATGCAATACCTTCAGAACAGTGCCTGGTACTGTTATTGTTATTAAAGCAAATTCATATGGAGTTAATACCAGGTCAATTAGCCGCAGACATCTGACAGACTGCCATCTATCTACGTGGCATCGTTTATGAGAACAGAACTGAACCGATGAACATACTCAACTACTAGTATACAGCTGGAGTGTCCCTGGCGTAGTAAATTACTTAGCTCAAGAAAGCATAATAGAAATAAAATTGTAACTGAGTAGATGATATAAAAGGGAAGTTATCCAAAGTCCCAGGAAGGTAAATCAAATACATCAAAAGTGACTTGAAAACAAACAACAAAGAAAAAATAAGGATTAAACAGAAGGTTAGTTTAGGTTTTGCTCTTTTCATTTGTTTCCTTTAACATCTTTTAAAACAACTTATGAGGCAAAGCAAGTCAATGTTTACCAGTTTTAGGTTCAAAGAGATTACAGATGTAGAATAAGAATATATACCTCTTAAAGGGAAAAACTAATCAAAGAATTAAAAAGTGTTGGTAAAACATAATGAGATTGCATTGTCTAACAGTCACCATTAGTCACATGTGGCTAGTGGCTAGCAAATTAGAAAGCAAAGATATAGAACATTTCTATCATTATAGAAAGTTCTACTGAACAATACCACTTTAGACAAAATATTTCAACTTTATAAACTGCCTATGTTTACAGGGTATGGGGACGGTGGTAGGGATAAATGGGGTGACTCGATTAACTTTTAGTGACATTACAATTACTGCTACTTAAAATTATTACCACTGTAACTAACTATACTAACGATAATGACCACTATTTATTGAGAACTTACAGTATGCTAGGCACCTTTCTAAGTGCTTGCCATGTATTCACCAACTCCTTCCAAAACTCCCAGTTTTATTCCCATTTTACATGAGAATACTGAAGCACAGCTCATTTAAGTAACTCGCCCAAGGTCGGGGAACTAGCGACAGGGCCAGGATTCCATTTTCTCTGGATTTAAAACTCATTCTCTTAACCTTTGTATCAGGCTGCTCTTCATTATACAGATACATTTCATTCTGAGTACTTGCCACAAACAAGTCAGGTACCTTAAAAGGTCTGAGTGCTTCAAAGCTGAAAAAGCTCTTTCCTAAGTTTTAATTAAGGGACAACCTAGAGTAGACAGAAAAAAGTAAATTAAACAGAAGGCTATTCTTAGGGAATCATTTCTCCACAAGGCTCGGGGTCATAGTCTCTCTGCTGCTTGTTCTCTAGATTCTCCCAAGGAAAGGTAGGGTTGAGGTCAGTGTCATGAATCAACCCTTAAGGGTTATCTTAGGTAACAGCTTTTCAAAATGACTTCTCAAATACCTTGGTATTTTAGAAGGCCAAACTTTCTCCCTCTACTTATCCAAAGGAGTGGAGAACTTTCTCATCCAGCATCCTCATGTCACAAATAGAAGCTTTAATTTAATTTAAGTATCTTACTTAAATATCTCCATAGCTAAGCACGGTCACATAAAAAGTTAATTTAATCATGCACCTTCTCAATCTGTAAGGCATGTGGGAAAAAATTATCATGCAGTAACAAATGAAGCAGGGGGGAGAGAAGGCACAGACTTCAACACACAACACAGAGTTAGTTCAGAATTGAGAGGTCAAAGACACGGTGCATCAAATTTTCTATGATCCAATTATGCATATAACATTTGCATTATTCATTATTAATCAGATACTTTTAAATTCTTACTAGTTTCAGAATCAACAGTATGAGGCCTTCATGGTCTTTACTTTTATCATTCCAAAGATCTACATATTTGATATTTTGAACTTGTTAGTGGGAGGGTCTTTAATTCCCCTTTCAATATCTTAATGCTAGGTCTACAGATCACATTAATTAAATTCATGGTGAGGTCAGAGAACTTTAGCATAAAGTTCTGTATCTTAAATAGTCTCTTTAGCCAAGTGGAGTTCTGGAAAGCAAACAATAAAACTTTACTAGAATTTTGAGAAAAACAAGAAAAGTCATGTTCAAATTGTATAACTTTATTCACTGTTTTACAGTTTTAAGAAATGAAACTTAGTTAAATGTCCCTTATTAATAAACTTTAAAAAACCCGGGTGACCACACACCAACAGACAAAGGAAACAACTGGGTAGATAGGGGGTGGCCCTAGGTAAACTGCAGGCCCTCAAGCTGGAAGAACTGGATGTGCTCCAACTATAGCAGACCCCCAATAGCTGAAGGGCCACCATCACCATGGTGACGTGTGACATAAATAACCTTCCCTCAAGAAAACTTACAAATGAAGGTTTTACCCTCAGTAGGACACTTCTTGGCCTGCCTTCAAAATAATGAGGCCACTGGGCCTCTGGACACAGTCTGTCATATCACAAAAGTGGAGGAAGAAAGGGTGTCACTTCCATGCAGCTTCTCACCAAGCACCACAGGACGAAATGTGCCCATTCCAAACTTGGACAGACATGTCAATGGAGCCCGTTTCCCCAGAGCCAATGTTCTCCTTACAGGCTTCATTCTCCAAACACGCCGATAGCTGCCTAATCACACAGCAGATAGGACCAACGGAGCAAATTCAGAATGAGGCGCAAGCCAAAAAGGCAGCTGTGGGAAATGGGATGATCAGATATGCACCCCATACACAGAAATAGCATTCCATAACACTGCTAATTGGTTTAGATGTTTCCCAAGGTGCCTATGAATCAGAAGCAAGTTTCACATGTGAAAGACAGTGGTGGAATTACAAGGCATTCTTGTTTACTTTTGCAAAGATGGTAAAAACAGTGAAGCAATTCCTAATTCTGGTTTGGTTTCTATGCCACTCTCCCACAATTACAGTTTATATTCACCTAGGGCTAGAAGAGCAGCTCAACTGTTTGATACAAGCTAAAACAAGAATCTGTTTTCACTGGGATGCCTGTATTTTATGAAAGACTAAAAATTATTTTTATAAGCCCTGGCTGGTAGCACAGCGGATAAGGCGCTGGCTTGCGATTCCAAAGGTCGCAGGTTCGATTCCCCAGCCAGGGCACATAACTAGGTTGCAAGCCAGGTCTTCAGTCAGGTCTGTGGCTGGAGGCAGGTGAAAAGCAACCATACATTGATGTCTCTCTCCCTCTCTGCCTCTCTCTCTTCCCCCCTTTCTAAAAATAATAAAATAAAATCTTTTTTAAAAAATTTAAAAAAATTTTGGATCTCCATACAATTATTTATTATTAAAGTGTTGTAAGTAATAGTTACCATTCCCCTACAGCTGTAGTTTTTTTCAATGTTGTTTTACTTTTTAACTTTTTAATTGAATTTATTGAGGTAACATTGGTTAATAAATTATATAGGTTTTAAGTGTACGATTCTACAACACATCACTGGCACACTGCAGGGTGTTCACCACCCCAAGTCAAGGCTCCTTCTATCATTTATCCCTTAATTCCCCTCAACTCACCCCATACAGCTATCGTTCTGGAACTTTACCTGCTTCAGAAATAGATGGTGGTCCTGCTGCAACACACTGTTGGGCCTACTTCTGGGTTTCCTATTTAGTAGCAAAGGTGGGGAGGAGAAGGTGCAGCTCTAACAAGCTCACAGGTGATAAATATTTGGCGACTAGACTTCGGAACCCTTAATTTTGACAGTAGAATAAGGACATGGGTCCAAGGTAGGTTTTCCTTGCAAATGCTTCATCAAAGAGGTGCTGAAAGGGACTAAAATGTTTTCAATATTCAAACATTTCCCAGGTTGCTGCCATCACATGTCACTCACTGAACATATACTCTGCAAAATAAATCTTAAAAATTGCTCCATCTATGGGCCTTCAGGAAAATAATTTAAGACTTATATATACCAATATAAGTGAGTTGCTAATAATTGTTCTCCATGACTCTGAAAATAGAAAGATCTAAAACTAGGAATCAAGGACTTGTAAGAGGTAAAGTTGGAAAACAAGAAAACTATGAGCATAAAAAATTTAACTGTGGGAAGCTTCTGGTTAAATTTGAGGCAAAGGTAACATGCTTTGCCTCCTTATGCAACCACAGAAAGAATTACAACTAAACCTCAAAACAATACCCAGAACCATCAGAAAACTGAGCTACCTGGAAGTCCAGCAATCAAGGATTTAAAGGAACCACATTCATCCAGACAGACAGGAGGGTGGAACTCAGAGACAGGTGGAGTGGTATGGAGGCACGGTGAGGCAGCAGTGGAACAGGCAGCCCCACATTCATGTGTGGTGGATAAAATTTGGGAGGGCTATCTTGGGAGTGAGTGATCTCAGTCCCAGGCCAGACTGCACAGCCCAGGGTTATGGTACCAGAAAAATAAATCCCCATAACTTCTGTTTATAAAAGCCAGTGGTGGTTGGGGCAACAAAGAATCTGAACAAAGAGTTTCAGGAGACTCCAGGTAAAGGGCCCACACAAATCTAGAATGTAAGCAAACCCACCTCTCTGGGATTGAGCACAGGGGCACCAGCCGGAAGGGAACCAGTCACATATAGGGAATAAATGAAGTGACTGGAAATAGGGCGAGTGCCAGGCAAACCTCCAGAAGGGAGGCAGCGGCACTGTCCCCTCTCTGAGCCTTCCCTTTTCAGAGCGGCAAAGCAGTGAAGCGGGTCGCCCCACTGGCAATTACCTATGGCTCTGCCCCACACAATTTACAGGTGCTTTTTCTATAATATGCCATGTTACTAAGACAGGGAGCCAAAGAAGCTCTACCCAGTACACAGAAACAAACAGAGATGTTGCCAAATTGAGGAGACAAAGAAACAGGGCCTGAATGAAGACAGAGAACAAAACCCCAGGAAAAAAAACTAAAGAAAATGGATACAACCCACCTATCAGCTGCAGAGTTCAAAACACTGATGATGGGATGCTCAAAAAACTCACTGAGTACAGCAACAAAATATAAAAAATCCAGGAAGAAATGAAGGTTACACTAAGTAAAATAAAGAAAAATCTACAGCAAACCAACACTGGAGGGGAGAAAGCATGGATTCAAATAAATGATTTGGAACATAGGAAGAAATAAGCATTCAAGCAGAACAGCAAGAAGAAACAACAACTCTGGCTGGGATGGCTCAGTAGGTTGAGTCCCGGCCTGTGAACCAAGGGGTTGCCAGTTCGATTCCCAGTCAGGGCACATGCCTGGGTTGTGGGCCAGGTCCCCAATTGGGACATGCGAGAGGCAACCACACACTGATGTTTCTCACCCTCTCTCCCTCCCTTCTCCTCTCTCTAAAAGAAAATAAAATCTAAAAAAAAAAGAGGGAAGAAACAAGAATTCAAAAGAACAAAGATAGTATAAGGAGCCTCTGAGACATCTCCAAATGTGCCAACATCTGAATCATAGAGGTGCCAGAAGGGGAAGAGAAAGAACAAGAAGTTGAAAACTTATTCAAAATAATAATGAAAGAACACTTCCCTAATTTGGCAAAGAAAATAGACATACAAATCTAGGGAGCACAGAGTGCCAAACAAGTTGGACCCAAAGGGGACCACACCAAGATACATAATTAAAATGCCAAAGTTTAAAGATAAAGAGAGAATCTCAAAACCAGCCAAGGAAGAGAATTGCCTACAAAAGCGTTCCCTAAGACTGTCAGCTGTTTTCTCAAAAGAAACTTCGCAGACAAGATGGGAATGGCGCAAGGTATTCAAAGTGATGAAAAGTAAGAACCCACAACCTAAATTACTATATCCAGCAAAGCTAGCATTTAGAGTGGAAAGGCAGATAAAGTGCTTCCAGACAAGGTAAAGCTAAAGGAGTTCATCATCACCAAGTCCTTATTATAGAAAATGTTAAAGACTTATTTAAGAAAAAGAAGATCAAAATTATGAACATTAAAAGGGCAACACATTCACAACTATCAAGAACTGAATCTAAAAAAACCCAACTAAAGCACTGGCTGGTGGCACAGTGGATAAGGCGCTGGCCTGCGAACCCAAAGGTCACTGGTTCAATTCCCAGCCAGGGCACAGAACCAGGTTGCAAGCCAGGTCTCCAGCCAGGTCCGTAGCTGGAGGCAGGTGAAAGGCAACCATACATTGATGCTTCTCTCCTTCTTTCTCTGCCTTTCTCCCTTCCCCTCTCTGAAAAATAATAAATCTTAAAAAAAAAAAAAAAACCCAACTAAGCAAACAGGAACAGGAACAGACTCACAGGTACGCAGATCACCTGGAGGGTTAGCTGCGAGGGGAGAGGAGAATGGGGGAAAGGTGCAGGGATTAAGAAGCAGAATGGACAGGTACAGAATAGACAGGAAGATGTTAAGAACAGTACAGGAAATGGAGTCGGAGAACTAATATGCATGACCCACGGACGTGAACTAAAGAGGGGATTGCTGGAGAAAACAAGGGTACTGGATAGAGGAGGGCTAAAGGGGAACGTTAGGACAATTGTTCATAGCATAATCAATAAAAATATATTTTTAAGAAAATTTAAAAATTTAACTGTAGAATTCACTAGCAGATCAACAAATCCAGAAGAAAAGCACTAGACAAAAATGCTTCTACTTTGCTCATGAAATTCCAGAATGTTTTTGTGCATAACTTGTCTTCTAAAGGGGACATGCACTAAACTGCCTCTTAACTAGCAGTTAAGAATATTTCCCTGAATGCTTTCAAATTATCTTATAACAATGATGCCAAAGGGGACATTAAAGAATGAATAACGGTACTGGTGTTTCAGATCATACTCTCCATTTCATATTAACAACTCCTCATACGCACCCGCTTTCTCAAGGGAGATCCAATGAAAGGCATTCATTCCCTATGTAGGTCACCATTCGTTCCCACACAAAACTGGCCTTGAGGGCAAAAGGAGACCAGATAGACCAGATTAATCAACAACCCTAACTCAGTTTCTTTTGTCTGGGTCCTTTCCTGTGGTAGCTAGGAGTCGTGAGTTGGTGTGTATATGGGAAGGTGTGTGTGTGGGGGGTAGATTCTGCTGACAGGATCCAAGCTGGGTCTTGGGAAGCTGATCAAGCCACCCTTGGCTAGACAGAGCTGTCGTTATGGTGCTGTGTGAAGTGACTGCCCTTGATAGCAAGAGTTCAGAGGTCAGAAGAATAATTAGGGAGTCATTTCCCAGAACACCACATTAGCATCTGAATCAGAAAATATACAGGGTCCCAGAGGATAGGCTGGCACTCAACAATGTAGTAGGCAAGGGGCCCTTTAGTTTTTCTTTAAACTCCTGAAGCTGAACTGCTTACATATCTACATTGTTTTAATTTTACAAGTAATATTTTGTCATGGGAACAACAAAAGCATGTTTCACAGTTTTATGATCTGAGGAATAAGGAGACAAAAGAAAAATTGAGAACACTTCACAATTCACGAGTATTAAAAAACTGTTTTGGTCTGTAAACACCTGGAAGGCAATAAGTATTCTAAATGATCCTCAAAGTAGGCAGCCAGGACCACAGGGGTTCTACCTGGTGCAAATACCAATTTCTCTTCTGGTGATGAAAATATTTCCATTTTAATATCATTGTGACCAATAATTACAATAAATACGCATTTAGGTAGATACCAGAAGATACAAAACTATACTTATTTATTGATTGATTTTAAGTGGGGAGAGGAGGAGAGAGAAAGAAGAGACATCAGTTTGTTCTTCCACTTACTTACGCATTCACACTGGTTGGTTCTCGCTTGTGCCATGACTGGGAGTGAACCCACAAGTTCGGGTATTGGGATGAAGCTCTAACCAGCACAGCTGCCCAGCGAGGGCTATAATGCTCATTTTAAAGAAGGAAAGTAGGAGGCAAAAACAGTCTCTTTGGAAAAGTCACTACAGAACCCCCAATTCCTCTTTGTAAGCCTTGGTTCTAGCCAAGCATGCTCTTTTAACTCAATCTAGGGATTTTAAATTAATTACCATGAACATGGTATTGGAATCAAACCTCAATCAGTATTTAGCACACCGTCCTGCAATTCTCCAGTTAGTCTCCCAACAAGGTTATATATGCTATGCTGGAGCACAGGAACAATCTTTTATGAAGAAGTGCACAGAAGCCAGGTGGCTATGGGTCCCTCGTGAGTGGGTATGAGAACCGCTCCAGTAACCTCATTCACAACCCTGGAGCAGAGTGGGCCTTTCAGTCCGGGAAAGACCAAACACTTCTTGAGGTGTCCCATCCCCCACTCCTTTAATTTTTCCTATTTTATTCCTCCATGCAACCTGGCTAGAAAGTTACTGATTGATAAAAATACAACTCACGATATTAGACAAAGCATCACGCTTCAGGGCACACATTTTTATTATTAAAATTACACCCAAATCTTTATCAAGATCACTCCTTGGGTCATTTACAGAACATCCAAAACAAGAGGAACTTTTGTAAAGGCCTGAAAAACTCTTGAGATCCTACATAACTATATATGCCACAGACGGACATAAAAGAAAATCCCTACTGGCATTGTTTCCGCTCCTACACAAAACTACATGAAAGACTGCCTGATGAATAGGATAGCACTTATCAGCTAAAATTAACATGAAAACCAGTAACAGTTCCTTGTTACCATTTCAAGTAGCCTTTTGACTGAACTTCTAGGGAAGAAGAGGAGGTCGGAATCTCAGTTTAATCTGATAAACTGTTAATTGCAGTTAATGGGGAAGGGGGTGAACTCTTTTAAGTGGCTCCATTTAAAAGTGAAAACATGTTGCTAGTTATAAAGTTTCTGGCCTTGTGACAAAACAGGAAAATCCTAGTCAGGAGGGAGAGCGCAAAACTGAAATATGACATAATCTTATTTATTCTCTCCCCCAGAGTATCAAAGTTTACCCAGATCTGTGCTATGCAAATTTTTCCACTCTTCACTCCAGCAGGAGAGAATGCATACCCACCTTCGGAAAGCATAAAACTAGAAAAATCCCAGGACCTGAACTTGACAGATAAATAGGGAGGATTCCTTCCTTTCCTAGGAGACCTCACTGGCTCTGCTCTCATTCACATCTCCTGAGGCCACCACAGATCCAGGCTGTTCCTGGATTGCATAGGGCTAGAGAAGACAAGGAGAAACTACCAATTCATAAAGAAGATTAACCAGGCCCAGGTCTATGGATCTGGAAGACGCTAATACAACAAAGAATTTAGCCACTTGAGTAACATCCTATGGCTCCTTACAGAGACCGGTATATGCAAGTGGTACCTGGGCTCTGGGTGTCTTCCTTTCAGGAAAACAAGAATATGTAGATGGATTCAAATACTTCTCAGTTTTTCATCAAATACATCATCTTAAAAAAAAAATTTTTTTTTAAAGATTTTATTTATTATTTTCAAAGAGAAGGGAAGGAAGAGTAGCAAAGAGGGAGAGAGACATCAATATATGGTTGTCTTTCACCTGCCTCCAGATACACGGACCTGGCTGGAGACCTGGCTTGCAACCTGGTTATATTGCCCTGACTGGAAACTGAACCAGAGACCTTAGGGTTTACAGGACAGCACCTTATCCACTGTGCCATCAGCCAGGGCTAATGAATAAAAATCTTAAAATAAAAGGAAAGCTCCTTTAAAAAAAAAGTCTTTGAATTGTGTACCTAAGATTAGTCCATTTTTATATAAATTATATCTTAATCAAGAATTGTTACGAAGAAAAGAATAGCTGATGTGAGGACATTAGATTAAAAAATATATATAATTCTAGTCATCAGAGAGATGCAAATTAAAACTGCATTAAGATACCACCTCACACCTGTCAGAATAGCAATCATCAGCAAATCAACAAACAACAAGTGTTGGCGAGGAAGCGGGGCAAAGGGAACCCTCATACACTGTTGGTGGGAATGTAGGCTGGTGCAGCCACTGTGGAAAACAGTATGGGGTTTCCTTAAAAAACTAAAAATGGAACTGCCTTTTGATCCAGCAATTCCACTACTTGGACTATACCCAAAGAATCCTGAAA